>JAUMHH010005172.1:0-11368 GCA_032359455.1 Chlamys rubida
ATTCCATAACGTGGAAAATGGAATGCAACTGTTAATAAATAACAAATAAATTGTCCCTGAAAACCTTGTTGCTCTACATCATACACATTTATTTTTATAACACATTTTAGGCATGCACAGTTTCTTTTTTCCGCTAGTATACATATCAGGTACATGTATTTTATGCTATTTGGATGGAAACAAGTTATATAAATAAGTTTTTAAAATAGCAAACATTGTAACGATGGATCTTACACTAAAGTTTTGTATATTATGTCAAGCCAACATATTTTCAATCTTTCACAGGTTTGTAATATCCACCAAAATATACCTAATGCTGCGTACTTTAGCCTGGGAACTACTGACTCGGCGACATTTACAACAGATGATCTGGGACAGGTGATGATAACTTACCAATTTATAGGCACCGGAACACCAATTGTCCAACGGTAAGTAAATAATGGCTTTTACCTCCTATACTAGTAAGTGTGTATTTCATGCTATCTACTGTGTAACTGTAAGTATGTAATGCCTTTTACTCACTATGATAGTAAGTGTG
This sequence comes from Chlamys rubida, assembly GCA_032359455.1. Taxonomy (NCBI): domain Eukaryota; kingdom Metazoa; phylum Mollusca; class Bivalvia; order Pectinida; family Pectinidae; genus Chlamys; species Chlamys rubida. The sequence continues at coordinate 539 of JAUMHH010005172.1, forward strand.
TATTTCATATTACCTACTGTGTAACGTTTATAAAATAATGGCTATTACTTATTGTGATAGTAATTGTGTATTTCATGCTACCTACTGTTTAACTGTATGTATATAATGCATTGTACCTATTGTAACAGTAAGGGTGATATAGCATGATACTTACTGTGTAACGGTAAATAAAGAATTTGTTTTCTTACTGTAATAGTAAGTCCATTATTTCATGTTACCTACTACATTGCATGTAACGGTAAATAAAGAACGCTTGCTTTCGCCCACTGTAATAGTGTAACAGTAAGTGTGTATTTCATTTTACCTACTGTGTAACGGTAAATAAATAACACTTGATTGTACTCGCTCTAATAGTAAGTGTGTATTTCATGTTACCTACTGTGTAACGGTAAATAAAGAACGCTTGATTGTACACGCTTTAATAGTAAGTGTGTATTTCATATTACCTACTGTGTAACGTTAAGTATAGAAGTTTACTTACTGGCTACTGTTGACGGTAAGCATAGAATGGCTTTTAGTCACTGTACATAATAGTTAGTGTGTTATTTCATGTTACCTAATGTGTAACGGTAAGTATATCATGTTTTTACCTGCTATAATATGAAGTGTGTTATTTCCTGCTACTTACTGTATAACGTTTAGTATCGAATGCTTTTCAACTACTCTTATAGTTAGAATATCATATTACATACTGTGTTACGGTAAGTGAAGGATAATTGTCAATTAATAATAGGTAAAGTACGTATGCATAACTGTTAAATTAAAGTCTTTTATCAACAATTACTTATCTTTCTGACGGTAATGTCAACTTATGGCGAACATTGTGATGTCATCTATTGTCTAATAATGTGACGTCACCTTCTGTCTAACGGTTGGATGTCACTTACTGTCTAACGGTGTGATGTCACCTACTGTCTAACGGGGAGATATCACCTTCCGTCTAAATGGGTGATGTCACCTACTGTCTAATTGTATGATGTCACCTACTGTCTAACAGTGTGATGTCACCTACTGTCTAACGGTGTGATGTCACCTACTGTCGAAATGTGTGATGTAACTTACAGTCTATATGTGTGATGTCACTTACTGTCTAACGGTGTGATGTCACCTACTGTCTAACGGTGTGATGTCATCTACTGTCTAACGGTGTGATGTCACCTACTGTCTAACGGTGTGATGTCACCTACTGTATAACGGGGAGATGCCATCTACTGTCTAATTGTGTGATGCCACCTACTGTCGAAATGTGTGATGTCATCTTCTGTTTAACGGTGTGATGTCATCTACTGTCTAATTGTGGGATGCCACCTACTGTCGAAATGTGTGATGTCATCTTCTGTCTAATTGTGTGATGCCACCTACTGTATAACGGGGAGATGCCATCTACTTTCTAATAGTGTGACGTCATCTAATGTCTAAAAGTGTAACGTCACCTCATGTCTAATGGAGTGATATCATCTATTGTCTAATGCTGGAATGTCACCTTTTATGTTAAATGCGTCACCTCGTTTCTAACAGTAAATATGATGTCACAAATAGATATATACAAGTGAGTGTAATGTTATCTTCTGTATAACGATAAATGTAGTGTAACTTACTATGTACCTAACAGAAGGTGCAATGGCGTTTCTAACGGTAACTGTCGAATGATTCATGATCGATATATAGGTGAGGTATAACGATAATTAAGTGGTAAGGTCATTTTACCTGGGTCTCTGTATCAAATTCATCTACCTGTATGAAGCACTCGATGACACCTGTCCTTTATTGACGGCATAGATAAATAACGTACATTATACACACAAGCATCGGACATATCTTTACTACACGTCAATACTTGACCTTGTCTCTAATATAATGTAGGTGTATACCGTGAATTGTGTGCCTCCCAAATACGATCTGACAAACCTGTTTATATTAGGCCACATGATCCACTCGCCTTACATTGAATTGCATTCTGACCAGAGATGCATAACACAAAACATAACAACAAAATAAGTGTTTAGTACAAAGAAAGACAGGTTACTCTTTAATGTCATGGTTACGGATATCATATTTGTGATAATAGAGTATAGTATTTATTCAATCTCGTAAATTTATTCAAAATAAGAAAATAATAATTCATTGCAATTATGTAACCATTTCAAAAATATTTTAATTTTATTGAAAATTTAATTTATTAATCGAAAATCGACATTTGTTTATATCGTTTATGCTTGTTTCATAAATAGAACAGCCATCAATTTAAGATGGTCGGTGATATCCAATTTTACAGTTATGACGTCAAAAAAGTATGCGATTGCATCCATAGCTGATATGAATACCATCGGAATTTGGTAGAAATACAAAATGGCAACGTAATAAAAGTAAAGTATTGGATAATAAACTTATCTCTCTGGATATAAATGAGTTGGATATTCTCTTTATATACTATCCACGAAGGATCTGCAAATGATTTCCAATTTTAGAGGTTTTTAATCGGCCTTATCAACACAATACGGTCACCAAGGTCAAATGGTTGATAACGGGTAATTAGGTAGGCCAAGGTCATTTTCTCCTTTGATAAATCATTTTATAGACACAAGATGAAGTTCCAAAGCACTCAGTGCCTTCAGTAGAATAGTTTAACACGAAATAAGATAGACTTAAAGGTAATTTAAGGACGTGCCTCCATGTGTGTAGTGTAAGCGTGCATGCATGTATGTATGCTGGAGACAGGGTTTGTTGGTCTTGGTCAAATTAGAATATGGTTACAGAATCACTGTAGTGGCGTGTATGTATGCTGTAGACAGGGTATGTTTTGTTGGTCTTGGTCAAATTAGAATATGCTTACAGAATCACTGTAGTGGCGTGTATGTATGCTGGAGACAGGGTATGTTTTGTTGGTCTTGGTCAAATTATAATATGCTTACAGAATCACTGTATTATCATATCGATACGGATTGTCTCTAGGATTTGGTTAGATTAGGGATGTGACTATAATTATGTTTTCCATTATGCAAAGCAATGAGTTGCAGCAAAGTTAAGGTAGATTTCGCCTGCTGCATACTAATGAATTAAGGGGTTGCTCCCCTTCCCTTGCTAAAGGGGCGGTGCTTAATAGGGGAAATTTGGGGAAATATTCACTTCTTAATGTGTACGAATAGAGGAATTTGAAACAAATGTTGTGAAGAGCATCCTTAGGCGAAGGAGACTCTTTTTTTGTATAATTGAAGAGTGTGGATTCTCTGTTGGCATAGGGGTAGAGCCAAATTGGAGTAACAAAGTGAAAATTAATACAAATCCTCCTTTTCCATACCAATGGAGGGATTTTTAACATCTTTGGTATAAACAAATTAGGGCAAAGAGAAATCCACTTGGTATTAAAGAATTTCGTGTTGTAAATAGATGTTGTGGTCACCACGGGACAAAGGGGTGGGGCACAAGAGGGGAAAATAGTGGTAATTTAAAAAATAAATCTTGCTTTAAGATTGTATGGATTTTAACCAAATTCAGATTAAACAACTCTTTGAGCAACAAGGACTCAATTTCATGTAACTTAAGGGTATGGTTCCCTGGGGGTAAAGGGGCGTAACCGAATCAGGTACAGAGGTAAATCTTCATATTTTTTTTGTTCTATAGAGAAGAATGAATCTAAGTACAATTTAATATAGATAATAATTGGCCCAGTGCGATCCAATGCCTCATAAACTATGCCCCCATCCCAATGCTGAGAGACAATTCCAATAATTGGAAATATTTGTAGTACTTGAGGATATTTTGCCATGATAGCCTATATATCCAGGTGAGCGATACATGCCACCAGGCACATTTGCCTCATGTTTTCTTCCCGTTCTTTGTTATAGAACGCTGAATTGCGCATTTAAACATTTGTGGTTCTTTCCTTTTCTTCTGAAATACTCTTTAAATAATACTCTTTCGATTTCAATCTATATTTTCGATGGTGTCTCGAAAGGTGTCAGTTGACACAGCTGCCATTTTTCATTATCTTTTGCAAAGACGTATTGTATGTATTATGTTTAATACTTTTTATCATTAGTACTAACAATAAATTGTTTCTTGCAGCAATTCCCACATCCTCTTGACATGTGACCAATCACAGGAAGGAACCTTGACGGCTCAAGGGCCACAACCCGACCCTAGCAGTCCCGATTATGTAAGTGTTATCACTACCATATAACCAAGAGACCTATTACATAGAATGTAAACATCCTAAATGTGTTTACTATACAGGACAACTCTAGTCCTTGTCATGTAAAAGTGCGTTAACACTTACAGGATCTCACCAGGGGTGATTATTCAGATGCGCATGGCGTTAAAAACAAACGACACTCACATGCACTTTACTTTTGTTTTGTTTTATTGGGTTAAGTGTCCTGTTAACAGCTAAGGTCATTTAAGGTATTGGGTATAGTGTAGGCATACATGTATGACTGGATGAGATACATTGGCGTATTTGCCTCTTTGTAATAGCGCAAAACTGGTGCTGACGTTACAGTACTACCCATTAAATACTCTGCCGAATGCATCCATCACGGTTTTCCACCTCGTCCCGTTGTCCTGACAATGGGTTACTAGCTGTTGTCTTTCCTTAACTGCTGAGCGTTTAGCAAGAAATAACAAGTTACCACCACCATGTATTCCAGGAGTTACGCTTACTCTACGCTCTCCGCACCCTAAGTCATGCCAAACTTGGAGGCACGAAGTAAGCTTTTAGATTGGTTCCGGGTATAAAAAAAACTTACCAATTGTTACCTGTCCTTTGAACAATGCAGAAGAGCGACACTCAACACAAAGCTGGTCAATTTTACGGGTACCTTGCTGCTTGATTCAAAATACATCTTAGGATCGCACAAATCTACTCGTACCACACACAAGGTTTCACATAAAGAGCCTTTAGTTATATTGTGACATATCGCAGGAGTACAGAGAAAGTAAGCAAGCGTAACCCCTTACATTTTGTGTCCCTACGGATGGCACAAAAGCAAATCACCAATTATGCAGTGAGGTTAACCACATGATTTAATGCACGCTTCTATCTATGCAAAAAAGAGCAAAAAAAATATCTGCTGAAAAAACTACTTTATAACCGTTGTAAAATAAACTTACTGTTTTGTTACATATTAAAAAAGGAAATTTAAATGCATCAATACACGTTTGAAAACAGAATTTAATTTTTATGATTAAAAGATGCTGTTATAAAATCATTTTGGTTATCTTCATCAAATAAGTTTATTTGAAACCTAAGAATTACCAGAAGATGGCTTTTAAAAATGTATTTTAAAATTTAAACATTCCTGAAAAAAAGTATTTTCTCTGAAGCAATTCTTGATGCAAACTTTATAAAAAATGAATTTTTATTACGTCTGCCAACTAATCAATATTTTACATGTGTTTTAAGTTATAAATTGCCATATGTTAAATTATTCTAACCCCAAGTACAAGGTTTTCTGAGCAGATTATGGGAATATTATGCCTGCTGTATTCCTAATTGGTTGCCCCTGAAACTGAAGAATAGGGAAAAGGGTGGAGTGGGGGTTTGTCTCAGTCATTCTGTTAAGGGAACATTGAGGAAACAAAAATTGCTTTTTGCTGCCCAAATTGCTTTCCTTGGTAGGCATCTCTATATTTTCTTACTACCCTACTACTTTGTTTAAGCAATGTCCCCCAAGGCATCCGTCTTCCTATTACTGTAAAGCGCTTTAAATTCGCGGGGTCAATATTTCGCGGATTCGTATTCAGTATATTTTCGCGTGGGTTAAAATTTGCTGTTCATCCATGAGTCGTGCAAAGTATTCTGAGTGTCATAATTTAAGGGTTAAACCTGGAAATACAGGTAAACCATTTAAATACACTGATCCTGAGCGTCGTCATCCGCCATTGAATTCACTCGAAAGGGAATCAAATGCGTATGTATCTTTGCAGGAGTAAACTGTAATCAAAAAATCACAAACTGTGTACACATAAATATGTTGTGGCCACTTATATGTAAGTGTTATTTTTACATGGACTGCCCAGTTGTCCGGTGATAATCTGATTTAAGTGCATTTAAGCTTGTATAACAGCGTTGGATTATAAGTATTTTCAACATGTTGTGATAAGGTACGTAAAAGTTGCTAACATTTTCGATGATTTTGCTAGTGTTTAGAATTCGCGGATATTAGTCAAAGCGCGAAAATAGCAAAATTAAAATCCCCGCGAAATATAACCGCTATACCGTCCATGGCTGTTGCGAGGACGTTAAATCACAAATAAACTATGTACAAGTTGTTCTTTGATACCATAGAACTTATACACTTACATACGAGATGGAATTTAAGTTTGGAAATTTGTCTTCAGATTTCGTTATGACGATTAGGGGGTTAAAAGCGGGATATTGATAAAAAAAATACAATACACAATTTGCATATAATTTAAACCCAAATCAAAATCTTTCATACAAACGATTACAATAAATTGTACTATCTTACAACTTTTAAATAAAGTGATTGGAAAATTCTACCAAACAAGGACAATGTCTTTTCCATGCGTAGATACACGACGGGGGTAGATTAGGATTTATAATGTTATCAATATATGTATGTACCTTTCACGAACTCGAATTAGTAAAAAAAAAAGCACCAAGATTTAAGGCAAGGGTTGTTTAATTATTTCTCTTGAAACGGAGACCAATATTTTGTAGTTGGCACTCTATTTTGATTTCATGGACACTTTAATCAAATTGAATTATTTAAGAAAATATTCGGGCACCTGTCCTCATTACAAAGTGGTTTATTATGCAGTTTTTCTTTCTTTCAGTACTTTGGACTGCAAAGTAAATACGCATGCGCTGGGAACTCACCCGGTGGTGGTGGTGGCGGCGGTAAAAGTAGTGCGATGTCTGGCGGAACCATCATATGTATAGCGTAAGTGTATCCGTACGTTTTCTTGCATATAAAAATGTATTTATATTTTCTTAACTTAATTATGATAATAATAATAATTTGAGGTTCTTATATACCGCTTTATCACAGCCTAGTTCGTAGGTCCTCTCAAAGCGGTTCTCAAATTATTATTCCTGATATTCGTTATACAAATGATGATGATGATGATGATGATGATGATGATGATGATGATGATGATGATGATGATGATGATGGCTTAGAAGAAAACAATGTGATTTTTTTTTGTATGTGTTTTAATATGTCATATTTATGTCAAATTTGTTGATGTAAAATCTTTGAAAAGTAAACAATTATAAAAATATATATATATATAATTCTTAAGTCACAATGCTACATAATATGACATCAATGTTATTCCTGTTTTAGTGTCCTCGCCCTTGCCTTGGTATATGTGATAGGAGGTATATCAATAAATGTCTTCTATAGAAAGCACATCGGCATCGAAAGACTTCCAAATGCGTCATTTTGGCTATCAATACCTGGCCTTATCAAAGTAAGAAAACATTCTAGATATCATTTTTGTTTATTTAGAAATACAGTTGTCTTCGTGTCGATGGATTTTAAGCTTAGAAACCATTGTAGTTTACATACTGTCCGACCGGGATAACTCAGGTTATGCATAGTTTTCGGATTACTTTCGAACGAATTGTATGGGGATAAAATACCGCAACGGAGATATTTTGCATTATTTCGCGTTTAGACAGAGAGACAAACATTCTTTATTTCTACATTTAGAGAAAATTTTGAGAACTGATTTCATACTTTTCAAAAGCAGTTATGTTATTGGTACCTGTTACTATAAATTCTTCTCGTTCGTTATCCTGAAAAGACAATTTCGTTCGATCTCCTAGAAAAAAATGTTGCTTGATCTGTCTCCAAGTAGAAAGAAGAATCTGTATATTTTAAAAGACATCTCCAGTCTCATATAGCACTGGACATTCAATAATAAAAGGTGTACGATATCACGATCACGATGTCCTCTATAGAAAGCACATCGGCATCGAAAGACTTCCAAATGCGTCATTTTGGCTATCCGTATCTGGCCTTATTAAAAAGTAAGAAAACATTCTAGATAGCATCACGATCACTGCGGTCGGAGTCAGAATCTTTATTGTGTGTCCCAAAATATCGTACTGTGACCCACGGAAACAGATGCTTTGGGAGGGTTTCGGCTACGTTTTAGAATAGCTTACCATCTGCTATTAGAAAGTCAAGTACCCTTGCCAAGTTCAAGAGGGACATAAAAACTCACCTCTTTACGTCATTTTAGAATCCTTGCAAAGACGTCATGTCAATACCACCCTTTTATTTGTTCAATTATGTACACATTGCTTGCTTTCACAATTATAACCAGTATTATTATTCATATGTTGTAAAGCGCTTTAGAGTAATTTTACAAATTATATAGGGCGCTATATAAATGTTGTATATTATTACTATCATGTTCTAAAGGATCCTCATCTTTCGGTCACCTACAGAGTCATACTGTAGTTGATTTACTTCTGACCATTTATTTTGTGCATTCGTCCTCTACCTGTCGAAATAACGAATGGCCCGATGTAGGTAAATCCATTGATTAGTGCACAGGATGTAAGCATTTCCTTATCATTAAGGTAGCAGTGTACAGTAGCGTATGGGTGATATGTTTGTACAATGAATAACACCTGTAATATTACATGTATCAAAAGTAAAAAAAAAAAACCAGCTCTAAAATTGGAATATACATGATGAATTGGACTACGTGTGCTTCACATTTAAAAAAAATAATTGAATTTGGCTTGAGACCAAATTTTTTGGCCATTTACGAATCTGTGTCTACACAACAAAAGTTAGCTTTTTATGTAGTCTACTTTTGTACTCAGCACATGTGTAAATATTGTGAAAAATCTAGTTTGAGGAACTATGCTAACACGTGAGTATCTGTGACCGAGTAGGTGATATTTAATTTAAGACAGGTTTTAAGAAAAAAATGACTACTTTCGTGGGTCAAATTTTGGGTTAAAAATCATAGTTTTTTGCATTTTTTGGCTTTTTTTGATGTGGTAACCATGGTTTTCACAAGTCCCAAATCTGGGGAAATCACTTTTTGAAAAAATATTCATTCTTCTAAAAAAACGTATTTAAAATGTAGTTTATAAATATATATATATATGTAGGTGTGTTGTGCAGGATGAATCCGCTATCCATGTTTATCCGAGACATGCCCTTTATTTTTAGGGTCAAGCCATTTCTAATGTACTCTGCTACCTTATACACACAGACATTGAATTTTTCTGAAAAAAAGCCTTTTTATGCTTGATTCAGCATCACTCTCATTCATTATTGCTTAAAACTACTCAAAAACGTTTAAAATATTACATGTATAGGTCAATATATAGGTCAATAGCCTATTATCTGTGGATGTATAAAGGGGGATAACTTGCCCTTTTCACCGGCACTTCACAATTCATCACATATGTATCAATTGTGTAATTGGTAAAGTTGATACCAAACATCAAATAGATCGCAGGCTATCTCCTTATGCATTCAGACTAGATTTCAGTCTGTTTCACTCAGTTCAGCACCCGGTATCCATGGCTACTAATACATAAAGTTGTATTTGTTGAAAATGGGTAAAATATCTGTTTTCATTCTAATTACACTATTTTAGATGTTTTTTTCCACTTGATTCAGCATACATATTATATTAGCAAAGTCAGTAATGTCAATAAATTTTATTTCCATAATTACAGCTGAAGAAAATGTTTTTTTTCTAGCAAAATATGTTAAATGAACAATTTCTTAGGATCACTGTCAATTCTAGGCGTGGAAAGTAAATAACGGTTGCTATGGTGGCACTTGTCTGATGTTTCAGAATATCTGACATTTTGCTGCTGTTCATCGGTTACGGGAAGTGTGTCTGTTGCTAGTTTGTTGTTGTGATGAGCTTCCTAGTGCTCATTTTGATATCAGTAAGCCTTGATGATGTCATAGATGCCCATTGATGACGTCATAGTTATGATGACATCACAGTTACTATGACGTCATCAAACAAGACAGAAACATCATAGTATCACTGTACTGTTTTGTTTTTCACATGCACATGATCTCAAAGCATCATATTTCACCCCAAAAAAATTGTATTCATGAAAACTACAAACCTATTCAGGTTCAGGTTTTTTCAGATTACCTCCCTTTATTGGTAGTTTGAGAGCAGAATTGGTAAAAATTCACCTGTCAGGAGAATTCATATTACTCGGTCACTTTTAAAGTGAGAAAGGAAACGGATACATCTTTTTGTTCATTGTGTCATTTTCCAGACATTTAAAAAGTTTGATTAAATTTTGGGAAAAGGAGAGTGATGTATAAGGTAGCAGTGTTCAGTAGCGTGTGGTGGCCATGGGTGATATTTTTGTACAATGCATAACCCCTGTAATATGACATGTATCAAAAGTAAAAAAAAAATCAGCTCTAAAATTGGAATATACATGATGAATTGGACTACGTGGGCTTCACATTTAAAAAAAATAATTGAATTTGGCTTGAGACCAAATTTTTTGGCCATTTACGAATCTGTGTCTACACAACAAAAGTTAGCTTTTTATGTAGTCTACTTTTGTACTCAGCACATGTGTAAATATTGTGAAAAATCTAGTTTGAGGAACTATGCTAAAACGTGAGTATCTGTGACCGAGTAGGTGATATTTAATTTAAGACAGGTTTTAAGAAAATCAAAGTACTGAAAGTACTCCAGACACATGCTTTCTTGATTAGAACATTTTAGGAAAAACAAACACAATACAGTCAGTTGAGATGCAGGTTAAACGCCATTTAAAGTTGCTGAAAATGATGTGAACAAATATGTACTCTTATCTAATGTCTGTGTTGGCAATAGTCTGAAATGTAT
>JAUMHH010005183.1:0-11368 GCA_032359455.1 Chlamys rubida
GTAGATACTGTATTACATGTGTGTGATACTCAGTCCCACAGTTCTTGTAGATACAGTATTACATGTGTGTGATACTCTGTTCCACAGTTCTTGTAGATACAGTATTATATGTGTGTGATACTCAGTCCCACAGTTCTTGTAGATACTGTATTACATGTGTGTGATACTCAGTCCCACAGTTCTTGTAGATACAGTATTACATGTTTGTGATACTCAGTCCCACAGTTCTTGTAGATACAGTATTACATGTGTGTGATACTCAGTCAATACGTCTAACTATTGAGTACTCCGTCCAGACCGGCGGATTTCCACAGTTTGTATATATTTGCTCACCTTCTCACATATAAATCTAATTCGTTCCCTGCTCTGATGATCTCCATCTTGGCTTGGTCGTGACGTAAATACTGTGTGGGGGTGTGTCCAATCTGTTCCAGTCCGTCCCCCGCCCTCAGTCCACTCCGGTCAGCTATGCCCTTTGGCTTTACCTGTAAATGGGAAGTGAAATATCCTTTAACAAATGCTGCTCCTAGAACTAAAGGATCGAATGCGCCCCTCTGGAAATGAGGCATTTCTACAGTACCCGTTAAACCTCTGTAATCCGGACTCTTGTCAATCCGGCAATTGCGATACTTGGATACTTTGATTGAGATCAAATACTAACGACTAAGTATTACATGCATAATTATGTATATCTCTATTATTAATAAGATAGCTCCTCAATTGATAAAGATAGATCAGATATCTAGTAAATTAACAGAGCTATCTCAATTAGTGTATGACATGTATCCCTAAATTAAGATAATTGTCTCTTTAAAGTATTAATAGTTAAGTTGGCTCGCGATAGTTATCCCTTAAAACCACCCAGTCCGTTACCCCTTAAAACCATGCGTCAATTACCCTTTCAAACCATCCAGTAAGTTAACCTTTAAAACCATCTAAAATTATTCGTCAATTACCCCTTAAACCATCTATGAATATCCGTCCATTACCCCTTTAACCATCTATAAACATCCGTCCATTACTCCTTAAACCATTTATAAACATCCGTCCATTACCCCTTAAACCATCTATAAACATCCGTCCATTACCCCTTAAACCATCTACAAACATCCGTCCATTACCCCTTAAACCATCTATAAACATCCGTCCATTACCCCTTAAAACCATTAACCACTTTTCAACTACACCGTCAATTGCCCCTTCAAACCGTCCAGTCAGTTATCCTTTAAACCACCTGTTTCTTATGTAAATAGGGCATGGCCGTTATTTTGTAGTGTATTGGGGTTGAACATATGAGATTTTTAGTCAGGTATTTTTTTCTGATCACGGTAACCCATTCCACTGGTGTTCGCCAAGCAGTCTAATTTTAACCTGTTATCCAAATATCTGTTTTAAATGAGTCAAACTATCAAACATACTTGATCGTAGCTTAGATAATCTACATGGTAACCAGTGCTTAGGATCAAATGTAAGCTTGAAGCATTAATTTTTAGGAACTAAAAAGGTCTATAATCACGCCCACACTGACATATTAAATATAGGGTTTTCATCCACTGAAACGCGCCAGTCACGACCCGTGTTTTAATATAGCACACATCAGTATTGGACGCTCTGATAGCATATAGCTTATTGGGGAATGTGATAGTAATGCCTTGCCCCATTTGCACGAACATTCCTTATCTTATGGAAATTCATGCACTTAAGATGCACATAGGGAAATGCTAGTGTGGTTGACATAACGAGCAAATTATGTCCCCGATGACGTCATTTCTCTACAGACTTCATTTCTTAAATCCGTTTGTCATGAAGTTATCTATGTGTAATTCAAAAACGCCATACCCATTGTCCGGCTTCACGTGTCGACCTTTTGGGGTAAGCAAACAACGTCACCGTTACTGTCAATGCAAATTTTGGCATCATTGTTCTACAAATTTCATTTCTTATACATCCAAACATTACATTGTACCTCTACTAGTTTCGACCTTCTGGAATCAAAACAAGGAAACCGTTACTATAAACAGAGGTTTAGATTCTACAGACTTAACTTTACACACACCCTGTACATGAGTCCGAGTTTCGACTTTCAGTAGTGAAAGACATGTTCAGCCGTTTGTTGACGCTTTGTTTTGCATATTCCATTCTATCATATTGTTATGAACTTCACAAACATGTACAAACACGTCACCTCTTGAGCGAGTTTGCGTTTCAACTTTCCTGAGTATTTTACGTCGCCAACCCAAAGTCGCACTATAGACTTGTCTGCCTTCACTCGTTCTTCATTAGCAATGTCACAATATGAAGGGGTTACATTAAAAATGTTTATAAACAAAGACCAACGCTCATCAAGGAGTTAGATTACCTAACACGTTTAAATGTCACCATGGGTCTGTTTATGAATTTCTATATTACTTCTATCTTTAATATAGCGTAACATTGAAAGTAAATGGAGTACTGCATTTCTTTGTATATAACACCTCGCTGTAGTAAATGGACAAACGATTCTAGTAAAATAACGAACAAATTGGAACTCTTCATCGTTGGAGATACAGCACAGAGAGATGGGACTTCCTCCCTTAATGGTGTGTATAGTGAGCGTTTCGGTAAAGATCTATGGCCGACAGAAAAAAATACAGTATGTATGCAAAATAAATTGTTGTAGATCACGGCTTCACTCTATTCACGGCGTGTAAAACACATTATTTGTGAACACATATGTGAAGTATTAATTCTACTCTTAATGCCGTATGTTACAGATAATCAAGGAAATGCGTAACAGCGAACAGTGTACTTTTCTTCGCAGTCGCCTTGACCTTGCACCCGACATGGCGGATAAAACTTTCGGTTCGGGTTTGTTGTGTATCATTGTGACACAGCAACACACCAGGCCAAAATATAGACAGAGAGATATATCAAGTACCGATACACAGCCCTACCACCGTGGAACCCTATCACACTGCATGCTGTTTTACATAACGCTGTTTTGCATGTAGCGTTTTCGCGGCAGATCCCTCCGTTATAAGTATATAAAGGTCGTATTGTAGTGCGGAGAATATAAATATGAACCGACATGCGCATTAAAGTAAAGCACGTACATGTTGTGTGTATATGTCAAACTTGTCAAGTTTTTATACTAGCGTTATATATATACATTGACACATGACGACACGAATCTATCGGGTAGGCATTTGATTGGTGGCGAATCCAATGTGGGCGCGACGTAAGCTTATATTTCTACAAGACACCTCCTGTAAAAAAATGTTCTTAACATAAATTAAACAAAGTTGAAAATATTTTTCGTCTTCACCTCCCACTCCACTCTTGCATGGTAGAAGATTCATAAAATATTTCAGTAAACCAAGTCTGCTTTGGTCGATTCGATTTTTAGGATGTAGTAGTGGTTTTAACTGTTTTGAAGTTGAAGGAAACGAACAGACTAGAATGTCACATTGCGTGTCACAGAGACGCTGTGTTGTGCTCTACAAATGTACAAAAAAATAAAGCACAACCCGCCTTTCTGTATGGTGGCTTATATATGACATTTCGTCTTTTCGCTTTTTTGCCCGCGAAATAACGCCAAGCGAAAAAACGAAATAACGCAAAGCCGAAAATCCGCCAAATTAAATAAATAACGAAAAAACGAAAACCCGCCAAAGCAAAATAACGAATTAACGCCAAACCGAAGTGAAAATAACGCCAAAGGCGTTATTTTGTTATTTAGCTTTGGCGCTTTTTCGTCATATAAACTACCATATTTCTGGGCGAAATGGGTGAACAAGGTAATCAAATGCCACCATGTCATAACAACAAGACCATCAGACTTTTATAAACACATGTATGTATCTCTTCAAATTGAGCCGTTATAGTTTAACCCCGGACATTGGCCTTTCGTTCAGAATACCTCGGCACCACAGCCCGGTTTTAATGGAAAACGAGTGTCAAAACTGACATTTGTCGGGAAATCATTTATAGCTTAAATATGTCTAATTTATCGGACCTTATAGCAGCTTCTATTCAGAGTGGCATCTACGCGATATTAAGGAGATTTAGTTTTGATTCAGTAACTGTAAACAACAGATTTATTTTTCACGAAACAAGTTTGTTTGCAGAATGTTGTTGATAGTCTACCAACGTATATTATGTTATTTGAATTAGCTTTTATGTATACTGTACCTAGGTAAATTGGATTTTTAAGTAACATCTAGTTTAAGTTTTTTGCCTAAATAAGATTTATTTATAAGTATATACTTCAGTAAATTTAATTGTTCTCCTCGTCAATTAAAATCCTCATGGATAAGCCATCAAAAAATGAGAGAAATTTGGCAATTTTTGGATTTGCTTAATCCTGCTTTGAAGGTTTTGTTTCCCATACTGACTTATAGAAGAGGCAGATACGTTGGAGTTTGAAATGACCTTGAATTGACCTTGTGTTTACCATGAAGACATTCTGTTGGAAGTTTCTCAATCCTACCAGCACGCTTGTAACGCCTTGGGTCTTATGCCCATGCACACTACACTTTACACGATATGATTGCACCAAGCCGGGACTTGGAAGGGTTGTGTCATTCATCATACATACCGACTTTAATGCTTATTGCAGAGGAATATTTACGTTTTCTGGAAAATTCCTCTGGAACAATTAAGTTTTGGCTACGCAGCTATGTACGTTTGGTTTGCCCTCATAAACAGCCGCGTTCTCTATATAATGTACGTAAATACGGCTGGTCTATTACAATGTACATTGTTCGTTTTGAGATTAAGAAAACAGCAACATTCTCCCGATGTTGGTACATGTTATTAAGGTAAACAGACACGTTACACACAGCTAATTATCGTGGCCTAAGCTCTTCTATCTGGCACTGACTGCAATTTTAAAGTTAGAAATCAGAAGTTTACTCCTACCGGCGTACTCGGCACTATGCCATACCGGCGGAGATGAACCAACGACCTCTGTAACCTTGGGATGCCAGCCGATACCGGTTTTACGCCTCCGTAAGAATATCTCGCCGTAAAATTATTATCGGAGAAATTCGAATTAGTAGTTTCTTCTAAGACATTACTGTATAAACTTTTACTAGCATTGTATGTCGACACCTTGTCTATATACAAATTATTTACGGATGAAGTGCCAGACTTCCTGGTTACTCCTCGCCCGGTATCCCCACCCCCACCTGGCAGACCATCTTACACTGTAGTTAGAGTAACGATCATCAGATATTTTGTAGTGATCATCAGATATTGTGTAGTGATCATCAGGCATTGTGTAGTGATCATCCGATATTGTGTAGTATCAACCGATATTGTGTAGTGATCATCAGGTATTGTGTAGTGATCATCCGATATTGTGTAGTATCATCCGATATTGTGTAGTATCATCCGATATTGTGTAGTGATCATCAGGAATTGTGTAGTATCATCCGATATTGTGTAGTGATCATCAGATATTGTGTAGTGATCATCAGAAATTGTGTAGTATCATCAAATATTGTGTATTGAGCATCGGATATTGTGTAGTGATCATCAGAAATTGAGTAGAGATTATCAGCTATTGTGTCATAATTTTAGACATTATGTAATAAAATTAAGAAAATGCGTTTTGTGAACATAAAAGAATACGACCAACGCACACGAAAACGACCGTTTCAAAGCCAGCCTCATCTAGACTCAAAAGAAGAATCTGTACAAAACCAACATTACATGTATATTGATATATAATACATTATATTTCTTCTTAACTGTACATATACTATCAAGGTGAGCTGTAGACACTTTGATGAAGTAAATCTAGCCGGTTATTAACGGACAGTGTACTCACACACAAAGTCTGGTATAATCTAAATTGACGTGCGTATGCACGAGCTTTGATTGATGTTTTGTGTAAACGTCGAATTCAATGCTTTGCTGGTGTAAGTTGATCACGTGATATATATTATGCATGGCTACAATTGTTTACATCGTAATATGAAATAATAACACTAATTTATTGCAGACGAAAGATGGAACCTCTATTGGTACATTGTGTATTGTGTTTGTACTACATGACATTACAAACTACCTATGCGTTTAGGTTTTAGTTTTACTAGAGGTATCGAAGGATGCAATCGTTAAAACTGTTTTATATTTTTGGAAATCGACATTAAAATCCCATAGATTTGATGCCAAATTCACATTTGTTCTCTACATGTAATTCTATACGAATTCCTATAATTGTCAATATCTAACGAGTAAATACGAGCAAGCGGCCTGTCAATAACTAGACCGGAACAACGTTCTCTTCGTGTTGGAGATAAGCCCACACAACTTCCGGTGGCGCGGGAGATGCGATCTGGTGCTAATGAGAGTACCAGCTGATTAGAACCGATGGACGAAGAAACATGGGTGTTGTAGTTAATTTATGGCGACACTACAGAGATAGCCTGGTTTTGTCAAGTCCGGTATCTATGCGCGGTGGTGCCATGCCGTTGCTATCTCATCCCGTTGTTTCTCGATTTCTTAGTTAACATACTCCCGACTCTTCCCCGAAACATCTACCAACCATCAGCTGCTCAGCTGCCAGGACTCCGACTCAATCTAACCGCACTTCCTTACCAACTTATGCGTTTTTTATTGGTCTGTGGTTAATTTGCACTGAATTGTTCTTGAATTAGCCGTTATAATGCTGCACTGTTTCTTGCAAATGTCCCTTTACTTTATCGAATCCGTTTCACAATTGATTATGTATCAATATTTCGTATCGTATCGATTGCCCCATTGCTTATTACCAACGCTCTTATATCAATTGCCCCGTTGCTCCTTACCGACTTTCTCGTACCAATCACCCCATTGCTCCTTTAAAACGCTCTTGTATCAATTGCCCCATTGTTAATTACAATGTACCAACGCTCTAGCACCAATTGCCCCATTGTTAATTACCAACGCTCTAGCACCAATTGCCCCATTGTTAATCACCAACGCTCTATCACCAATTGCCCCATTGTTAATCACCAACGCTCTAGCACCAATTGCCCCATTGTTAATTAACAACGCTCTAGCACCAATTGCTCCATTGCTCCTGACCAACTTTCTCGTACCAATCACCCCATTGCTCCTTTAAAACGCTCTTGTATCAATTGCCCCATTGTTCATTACCAACGCTTTTGTATCAATTGCCCCATTGTTCATTACCAACACTCTCGTATCAACTGCTCCATTGCTCCTCACCAAATTTATATAAACTAGTTAATTTATTTCTATACATATGTATGTCCCGTCCTTTTTTTAAAACCAACTAACCAGACTTGAGTAACAATTTTAATCATACACCACCAGCTTTAGCGTTGTCCTCCGCTCCTATTCTCCTACTTTTCGCTCGTCATTATCAAACATATAACTTGCTTACTCCTTTTGAAATTTGACGTCGTCTGTTTGTTCTGAAGTAGAGCGCGGGTTTAATAGAAACTCGGTCAGCCTTTACGTATGATTGCCGTTGTGTATACACAGGCCATCCCGTTATCCTTATGTATGTCGGTATAGCCCCAAGTAGTGACACTTTATGTTAATTTACATGATTTATTACACCGTTTTTCCATCAGCACATTTTAATAGCTTTTTTATTTAAAAAAAAGAAAACATCAAAATAAATCGAAATGAATGTCTTTGTTGGTTGTTTGCTGTGTACTAATTTGCATGTACATTGTATATATATGTAATATGTCATCAGAATATCTAAACGTCTCTAGACATAATGTCTTTCCGTCAATTAAACTACGACATACCAGAGCACATTTCAGGCACATACAATGTAATTTGAACACGTGTAAAAGTTTAATCAAGACTGACACGAACACTTTTTCAGGGGGTACACTTGTCTGACGTTTTAAGTCCCATATTCAGTTTCATACCCTATCGAGGTTGTAAATATATTTTGAATTGCAAACGCCCCAAAGCGATCTCTCGGGTCAAGATGAGCTCCAGAGGTCAAGAATGGCTCCAGGGGTCAAGCTGAATAGCGAAACACATACCATGGGCTAGCAGAGACATTCAGATACGTGGTCATCTTATCCAAAGGACAATGGCCATGTCTTAGTACACGGTTAAATGCCTATACAAATGGATGTGCATCTAATCGTCAGATATCTAATGTCCTTTGTCGTAGGTACTGCGATAATCATAAAGGGGATACCTGTAAGGATATGGACGAGATAGTTGAAATCGGCCGAGGTTTAACAGTAGTGACTTTAATGATATTTACTGTGATAAGTAAATGGGTATATTTACTTTAGTATTTATCTACTTTATATTTGTACAAACATCTGAAAGTCGCTGTAATCAACTCTGAAATTGAAGCTGCATACCTGTGCTGTCAGATGGAATGTTAGGGACACATGATAGCATAAACGTTCACATTTGTAAACGTTAAAAGGGGACGGTGTCCCCGGATTGTGAAGCTCCTTTATGATAAAAACGTTACCCCGAAGGTATAGATCTATAGGTACATTGTGAAGTGTATGTACACACCCTCCCACATGTCAGAACTAGGTAGGCATTAGTATATACAGAGCTACAGGGGGAGTACAGGGATAGCCGCAATACTGATCACCGTGGTCACTTCAAAGTGGTTCAACTACTACACTAGCTTTACTCTGCTACTTATCAGAGATAATGTAAATACCTACACGGCCCTAATGACTGAACGCCAGCTCTATTCTCCACTTAACTTTCCATTCCCCCTTGGTCACCCTCCGCCAAATTTGGCGGCACCAGGGAATCTGATAGGATATAGCTACTGTAAGCAAAGTGTTATCCCATACGGAGGCTCCCTACGGGGCACCAAATTCAAAATAAGAAAATGATTTTAATAAAACAATTATGCTAAATTAATTTTCATCCATAACCTCTTGCGCTAAAAATGTTTATATCGATGAATCAGAATAGTGGAATTTTCAATTAGAGGAAGATTTGGAAACTAGCCAACCCCGTATTGGGCCACTGTTGTGAAGAAGATGGTAGAGACAACGACACATGTTGATGGGTAGCCTCCGAGAAAACATCGTTTTTTGTGTGTGGTGGAATATGCTAACGCTGTTTAGAAAACTGCAGACAGACTGAGTCGGTCAATGAGAACCGAACACATGTTCGTGTTACAAAAAGGAGCCGAAATATCAGTCAAAAATCACAATTAAGTTACCCTGCTGCTTTAATAACTTTCCTCGATAATGGGTTCGCTTGTTAAAGTTTAAATTGAAGCGATTTTAATCTTTGCTATACTACTGAAAGGTTTTCTATATTTACCCCCAGATAATGACCTGTAACACATGAGCTGGGGTTTACACGAACGTAAGGGGATCGCTTTCAACCTCGTAGTTAGTTAACATTTTGTTTTTAGTTCACAAACAATGCGTTTTGTTCCAGTGTGTACCGTTTTTTGTAAGATACGGCCTAGTTTTCTTAATAGCTTTACTTACTACAAAATGTGTACTTTATCTACAATCCTTTACATTCATATAGTCAGTGACTTTGCAAAACCTGGGCTTGAGGCAATCTTGATAAACCTTTGCTTTGATATCGGCACCGGTAACAGGGTTCACATATTGTACGTGTTAATATATATAAACAAAACAAATAATTTCAGAACATATTATGAATTTAAAATCAGAAATATGTGTGTATACACCATATACAATAAAATGAGAGATATTCTTTTTATGTTTATTTCAAGTGTCGTAAAATGTTTAAATGTATCCATGCGATACACTTTTACTGACATGAAAGTAATTTGTTGTCGTAACGTCACTGTCACTTTCAGCATTTTAGTTAGCACTTAGATAATATGGCACGTTTTATGCACACAGGTAATACGTACCTTTTGGATGAACACACACGTACCGTGCTCCTGTCCGCCCTGGACGCTGAATCCCCAAGATGTAGCCGATACATTTCTTCTCAATTGTACCAAAACATTATCGGTCATGTTGTAATTTTTGTAAAACTTTTGACAGTCGGTAATGATAAAGTACAATACTCCCGACAGGACGCTATATGTGGGTCACAGGAGATTTATATATATATACTAGTTTCTCTTCTCAGTGCGACTTAATGCCCGGATGTGACGTTTGGTACACGTGTGTACGGTACTCCTCCCCCTCTTAAACCTCTAACCCCGCTTTACCTAGAATCCTCGCTCTCATTAAATGTAAGGTCGTGTCTTAGCTCACGTAGAGATACATACACTTGACTTGAGGATTTAGCAATTTACCACAAAATCAATGGAAACACTTACCTTCCTTCATACTGGTATAATTATATAGTTAGCATACAGATGAAGTTGTGATAGGGTTTTTTAAGTGAAACTCAAGGCAACAAGATCGTCATTGTCATACATGTATATACACCTCTACCTGGTAATAGTAATTATACAATGTACTATAAATGGAATTTTATTTATATTTAGGGGTTCTTTTATTTCATTAGATCATCATTACGTTGGCAATGAATTGGACCCGGCGATATTTAACCAACTATTCCCTGTATTTAGTTAAAGGAATTGTCACCAGCATATTAAGGAAGGCTTTCAGGAAACTAAGGTTCATGATACAGACAAGGTTTCGCCATGCATGCTTTGTTATTATTGTGTTTCACCTCTAACAGAGAATTTTTAAGACATATTACAAAATATTGGGAAAAGTGTCTACCTAACGGATCACACTATTGTGGGTTTAGTGGTACGCGCGCTCACTATTTAAAGTCAAGTACAGAGATGGACCAGGGATGCAGCCATCCTTGATATACAGGGGTTAGCTCACTTTCGCTCTCTACACCCCTGGAATATGTCATAGCAAAATCGAAGGCTCAATGTGCAGCACCTTGTGGATGAGACTAGTGACTAGTTTGGTCCTTTGATGTACATCAAAAGAATCTCGCGGTCGCCTAACGGTAAACAATGACAGGCTTTAAAGTCGGGTGTCGCTCCTTGTAATCTTTAAAGGACAAGTATCAGCCTAGTGATTGGTCAGGTTCTTTTACCTGACACCAATCAAATAGCTAGTCGCGTGCCTTCATTTTTGCTAACGTAACCCCAGGATATCGAGGATGAGAGATATAGGGATGGCGTCAATGTTCACCATGCTTATATGTATTGATACATCCTTGACAGTTAGAACAGGCTGTCCTAAACAAGAAACTTTATATCATTGTATGTATTGACACATCTTCTGTCCATTGACAGTTAGAACAGGCTGTCCTAGACAAGAAACTTTATATTATTGTATGTATTGACACATCTTCTGTCCATTGACAGTTAGAACAGGCTGTCCTAGACAAGAAACTTTATATCATTGTATGTATTGACACATCTTCTGTCCATTGACAGTTAGAACAGGCTGTCCTAGACAAG
>JAUMHH010005194.1:0-11368 GCA_032359455.1 Chlamys rubida
TCTTTTCCGGTGAAATATTGCTATATAAGTTGTTTATAAAAAGTCTGTTTTTAGATTGTATTCAGCATGAATAGTTTTTTTATAAAGTATATGGTGCCAGGTACCTTGTGTGTTTGATTGGTAAGCTTTCTCAATGGTCTTGTCAGAAAGGACGAGAAAAAAGTCATTATGGTCATATCAAATTACCAAACGATTGTCAATTTTAATTAACGGATTCCTTGTCTTTTGCGACAGAAATCAAATTCAATCAACGAGAATATTATATTTTAACAAATAATCAACCGGTATCAGGTTGTGTAGATGTCATACCGCGATACAAACGCTGCTACCGAGATTAGGAATCAGTCTTGAATTAAAAAAAAAATATTCGTCGACAAAACAAGTGTTTCTCGTGAACGTTAATCACGAAAGTTGTGAAATAACATAATCGTTTACGTGCCTTTCCATATTGGTAAAATTCCAGTCTGTATACCACTGAAATTTGGATTTTTAAACTTTTAAGTCTAGATTGTTGATGATGCTGAAGCCAGGTGCGAAACATTCTTACCCAATGGAGTCAGTTAAATGATATACAACTTTACTACAAAATCCACATTCTATTAAATGCGCGAACGTTTCGTCCATTTTTGTTCATCATGATATCAGGTCCAAATCCGAAAATAGACGAATAAAGTAATGTCAAACGTGACATCGTCACTTTACAGCATAACAAAGAAATGTCAAACATGTACATGTGGTGTTTTGACCCTATGTGACTGCGACTCCATTGCTACGGTTATAAACTTGCCTGCCAATCTGCTTTCCCCTTCCGCTAATGATAAAGTTGCATACAAATATGAGTTATAAGATTGTTACGATTATATCGCGTAGACAAGGGTTATATAGTACTAAGCGCGCGTGTTTTTTTCATACCTACGGCACGACTTCAACGTGGGTAGGGGGCGTGAGGAGGGGAGGAGGAGGAAGAGAAGAGGGTGCAGACTTACAGTCCTGTCAACTCCCTCCCGCGGCTAACCAATACGTGCGCACGTCAATCACGAAGAGGCTAAGCCGCGCATATTGGTGTAATTACCGTGCAATCGTACGTGCACCTTAACATAAACTTAATAGGAGTTTTTAGAGGAGTAAATGCCTTCATTTTTATGTGTCTATTTGTATATCAGCGTGGGGCGGGAGACTCGACGTGCTACGCTATTATTTTTGAAGCTTGCGGAATTAAGAGTTGGAGAGTTTTACGCAAGTACATCCCCTCTCTGTGAGACGAGTATTAAGGACCAAGAGTTCCCGAAAACTATAAATTACATCTGATTGTAGGCTCCTCAATATAGCCATATCTCCAGCAGTGTATATGTGTCCCTTCCCCTCCCCAGCATCCCTTCCCCTCCCCAGCACTCCTCTAAGTAACCCGTGTCAAACTTTCGACATTGCGGATTAAAACTGTTGTAATAATGATGCGCCATACAATAATAATGGTGTTGTGGGAAGTTGTAACAATATATAAAAGTACTTCCCAGACAAAGCGAGTAACCAGACACTCCATTTCCCTAAACGTTCACAGACAAATAGTTGATAGAGATGGTCATGTGGTTTTAAACCATTAGTGAATCGTATACTCGTTCTGAACAATATCTTTTAAGTATTTGTTTTCTTCATACAGAATAAACGTCTTGTACTTTATCTTTTTCCTGACCATTCTATGCAGTTAGACAGCGCAAGGCTTTTCAGTATTAAATCTACACTCACGAATATTTACCAGTGATTTTTGTTTTGAAATGTTATTCATACACCAAATTAAAGTTTCACTGTGAATGCCTTTCTTAATACTGAAAATAGAGAAACTTTTTGCGTCTTTTCCGGTTCGTTTTCATCGTAATTCATTATTCCGTTTTAGTATGGTTGTTATGAGGAACGATCGGCTGGTACGCTTTAATTATAAAAGTTTTTAAGAGTTTACAGACCCCTAAAAAAACAAAAGCAATCACGAATAGCAAAATAATTAATAAAAAATACAGCTCAAATACAGTATTACCCAAAATACTAGAGCTAAAACAGATTATTACCCACAATACTACATCTAAAACAGATTATTACCCACAATACTACAGCTAAAACAGATTATTACCCACAATACTACAGCTAACATAGATTATTACCCACAATACTACTGTCCAATTTAGACATAAGTTCAAACATACTATTGCTCAAATTCAGCAATTCAAAAGAATTACAAGCTGAGGTTTAGTTCCATTCTATTGTATATTTTACTTTTGGGAGAGGGCCTAGTAAGTTACGAGAACTTTTGCCCAATCCCTTGTTTGTTATATATAATTATATAGAAGTTTAAATGAACTGCGGCTCAAAATTAGTAATACAATTGAAACTAAGTATAACGCAAACCATTACAATTCAGTTTAGTAAAATTACAATACTTCAGCTCAGCTTCAGTAAAACCAGGAATACTGCAGCTCAATTTAAGAATACTAAAATACTAAAGCTCAGTTTCAATAAAACGAGGAAAAGTACAGCTCAAAATTAGTTATACTTTAATACTATAGTTCAGCTTCAGTAATATCAGGAATTGTACAGCTCAGAGTTAGTAACGCCAAACATCGACGTTCAGATTCGTGACAAGCCTACAAATGACGTCGTGTAGAGGCGAGATTATAACAGCAGTTCACATTGGCATGACAATTATAAACTCCCTTCAATCCCCATATCAACATCTCTGTAGATGTACATGTATTCCCTTGTATGATCGATAACCATATGGTCTACGTTCTTCATTCTTTAACAGAGCTGTCGCCGAATTGATCGTCACACACTGCAATAAACATTTACAGCTACATTTGCACGCTAGTCGGCCCTATTCACATCGGCCTAACTATACACAGGTTTTCACAGGTCACTGGATCACCACAATCTCGGCTATAGTCACATTCCTCTGCAGCCGTAACAGCTGCTCCCAGAATCCCTCGCAGGCCAATGTCTTGGTCATTTCCGTTAATTTGCTGAAACACCTACTTCCGGTTTACCTTCAACTTCAGTTTTTATTTACAACACCCACTTCCTGAACGACAACTTTTTATTAACAATATGACCTCTCTTATTTCTGTCGTTAAAAATAGTGTGGTCTTACACGTCATACACTGAGATTATCCATTAGGTAAGTTTTAAATCAACTAAATGTCACCACCCAATAAATGACCTTGTGGGGGTGGTAAGAATTGGTCGTAATGGAAATCCAATGAAACCCAATCCAAACCCAATGACGAACTATTTTTTTTCGAATTGCAAAATATCACAGCACATTCCAGATCGCATTGCTATTAACAAAACGCTCATGAAATATACCGTGTTCACACTGTTCCGTGTAGCTAATTTGGGAACAGTTGTTTGCAAGAATGCCAAACTTTTGTATAATACTTCACATCTGATGAAAAGTGTTTAAATCCAAACAATACCTAAGTATATACACGTGGATTATACTTGTCAATTTCAGTGTATGGCGCCAAGCCGTTCAGTGGCATGCCCATATGGAAAGGAAGACAGTGTTGTTGTTTTTTTTCTAATTCTTTTGTTCCATCGAACAAAATACCTGGAATGAAACGGAAACACGTGAAGTGTTGACCCAAATTGTCACTGGACCATTTGTAAATGTAATGAATTATGAAAAAAAGGATAGAAAAAAGGAACAAGTACCCAAAATAGATACGCAATCCGGAGTGTAGGGCGGCTACACGCTACCCGAATGATCGCGTGACACGGGCCTGACACGTATTCCGTCGCTTGACATGACTTGATTTATCACTGATAGAATATTATCTTATAAAGGCCTACCGCAGGGGTTTTGTTCGACACGAATTGAATCTGCATTCACAAAAAAAACCATGGTCCTTGTCGCCGCGATATGCACGCAAGCATACGAGCATGTCTATCGCCGGTGCCATCACGACAGTTCAAAACTCATGCACATTACCTATACAATGTATAGAGATTTTTTCAGTTTTAAATACGATTTATGATTTGTTAAAGACTTAATATTCATACCTGTAAATAGGTAAAAAAAAAAAGGGGGTGATTATATATATACTCGTATAGTCTGAGACAACAGCTAGACATATTCTGACATTCCTTGCGTCCATATACACGTTAGGATTTACACAATAAAACTTGACATTTAATGAGCATACATGTCGTATATTATACATGTCATGGATCTTAAATCGGAGACATATTTGGTCGTGTTTAGGAGCCACTGGCCCCCACCCTAAAGCGCCTAGAGTAAACAAATACAATTACTGGGTTGTTTGTGTCGGGTCTAATTAATTACCACTGGTGGATACGCTTACACCGGTTCATAGGACCCAATGAACAGCGCCCGATCCTGACCTACGATTAGCATCGTTTCTTCTGTTTTTCAACAAAACGTGATTAATTGCAAACACCTAGGACAGTAACATAAGGCCGATTAATTGTTAGTAAACACTGCCATACTTCCGCCTGATCGCCGTGTAGGTTACACGCGCCGGCCTGTATACCATTACCGCGAATAAATGGAAATGAAGAGTTTGGCGAGATTTACAACCGTAGACGTCTAGGTATGTAAATAATTAGCAATTAAACATTTACTTAAAATGTCTGTTGGTTTTTTTTCTTCGAATTTGTTTCTCCAGATGTCCAGACATATGGATTTTTAGCTTGGAAAAGATTTGGAACAAATGCCAAAAGGCACATCTACAATTACAAAGAGAGAAATTGAGAACAAACACGGGCTAAACGGTGTTTTTGGAATGCATACTAAGTAATGGATAATACATGGGAAGTGGTCATTGACGGAGCGATTAGTACCATTCTCACATTCTCAACTCCGAATCATTGAATCTCTTGGTTCTGTGTCTAGTTCTGGTGCCATAGATACGTTTGTAACTCCTTGTCGAGGTATACAACTCTCACAGAACTTCGTATCTATAATAATAAACTCTTACGAAAAGGATGCATGTGCCATTTTGAGGACAATTTCATACAAATGATGCTATGATTCAGATTAAAACAGCACGTGATGGGTTTGTAATATTATGCAGTAGCTACCAAATATCTAAAATCACATTTATGTAGATGCATGCCCCAAAATGTGTGAGATCCATCCTGTTCACCTTTGAGATGTTCAGCGCGGCATCACGTGACCAGACACCCGATCCAGTGTATTGCCCCCGTCCTCTCCCCCTTCCACAAAACGAAACGATATCGTGTCAACACATATTATCATGCTCGATTCAAGCTTGACACGTCGTTTTTCATTTTATATAAGACGGTTTGGAATTTAATACTGTGCCAAAGCACGTGCTTTATTTGAGCTGGAGACTAGACAGTTCGAACATTGGCACGCGACCGTATTGAACTGCTAAGAATGTCTGAGCTGAGCTCCGAAAAGTATGAAATTAATTTACGTTGTAAAAATTGTAATTTCCCTAAAACACGAGATGAAAAGATAATTTGTGACATGTTGAATTAGAGAGTCTGTCTGGGATACGTACCAATATATCACGCCCTGTCCGGCTGGGTACTTTAACAGATGGTGAAGTGAGTCATGGGATGGTCAACGTATTGCCATCATAGAATAACCACAATTCACTTATATTGCCTTGTTAAAAAATGTACATTGTTCTACAGCAACCCAATTATTTTACTCCAAATTACCACCAAATGAGACTTTTTGAGTAGTTTCCGAAAAAGGTATTCCAAGAAAATACTTCTGCATATATTTTACAGGCTTGTTTTCCATGCAATGACACGTGCAGATATTTTACAAAACATATATGAATGACATGAATTCCTAAGCTTTGAAAGGTATCTTTTATTCTTCTATTTTGAGATCCTCATTGAGTTCATTTGACACGACACCTAGCTGACAATTTCGCTGTTGCCCCTCCCCTCCCCCATATACGATAGACAGGGAAACAGACTAAACACTGCCGAATGCCATCATGGCTGCCAAATGGTAGATGTATGACAGGGGCCACATCGTCGTTATTGTCCGTATGTAACCCAAACAGGTGCTTTTCACAGGTAAAACATTAAAATTACTATTTTATCATGTAGAATGTGACATCTTCACAATGACCATTCGGTCAAACCTAAATGTCCATTTGAAACGTGTGAAAACAGATCTTATACATTGAAACATCTGCACCCGGCAGCTAGTAGCTTACTAACAGACCTTTCTCCGCTGTCACGTCAACTTAATGTTGAAATTGTCTCCATCGACTGCAATTGATGGCAAAGCAATGACATCATTTTTCTATTCTGATATACACCCCTGCATGTCACGGGTTTAACTTGAAATATACACCACTGCATGTCACGTGACAATTTGGGTAGTGGTAATACAGGGAGTTGTAGCCCGCATGTGGCCACCCGATCCGAGGGCAGCTGTAGAGTCGGTAACACTGTGTAGTGGTCGGGTACTAGCGCTGTCGAGGGAGGCTGACTACAGCCGTGTGCGGACACTGATACCCGGGTACAAGTTGTGACAGCACATATACTGGCTATCAAATACCTCCGCCATTCAGACGGCCACCAATTTTATTACAATATAATACATATCAGTTTTCAGCTAATGATATTTTTTTTCTTTTTCTATTCATATTTTTTCCCATTCACCTATAACAATTCTTTGTTAACGTTTTGTGTCAAAAAGGCATAAATGTAAATTCAACCGAAGCATGTCTTTATTTGATTGAGTGGATTCGAGTGCAGTGACGTTATTAGAATTCCCTTCTTATACAGTTAAGTACTTTAATGTGTTTGTGTATGTGTGGATGTATTATCTTAAATGTCTGTCACTTATTGTCGGTAAATCTTACCGCCGACCTGCTGGTAATCTGTATGTGTTGTATGGGCTAGGCCGCCATTTACTTTTTCACAAACTATTCACTGTTTTTTCCTACGCAACCGAGCTTATGTTTTGTTTGTAAAAGTTAAAAAGAAATGTTAAGAAACGTTATTTTGCGTATTTTGTTGAAGTTCCAGTTTCAAGTTACTATAATCCTTTAATTTGTTCCAACTCTACGACAGGATGCATGACAGATACACGAGTTTAGTGTGACGAACAAGTATTTTGCGAGATTGCTGGATCTGTGAAAAACAAACATTTCACGACATCACACGTCAGACCTGTTTAAATCACAGACCTACTGGTGTACTGGTATGTGTGTTTGGGGAGATAATGGTTTTTATCACTAATTATGTTTTGCGTATTACATTTATTGTAACGTCAGAATGAAGAGAATAGGCATGACGTCATCACAGACCCCAAGACTTTTAACTTTCAGGAGAGTGAGGGGAAGGGGAATACCACCTATGAACAATATCGATACATGTATCATGATGACAGATACTTACACTGATGAGCAACAATTCCCCAAGCGATGCGTCGATCACTGACGGGAGACACAAGACACTGAGACAGGATCGCTTTAGGATACAAAGCTACCCTTTCAGATGACCTTGGCAATCTATACAACAGAGAAACAAGGTGACGATGTCATGGATGTAACCACGTCGGGAGTCAAAAATATATTCCCAAAAGCCAGACCCCAAGGAGACTCCCGAAACATTTCCGATATCTCACTTCACACATGTACAATTTTAACGCCGTTGAGAGGAGCAGTTTGGAGACGTGATGAGACAGATGATCAACCGGCCTGGAGAGCCAACGTCTGGATATTTTACACGAACAAGTATACCGCTAATAGAGCTGATAATCTATTATCAAGAATCAACCAGTAAAAAATACACAAAGTCAGTACCAACCAAGTCAGCATTTCACCCGAATATTTGCTGCGTGAACTGTAACCAGAAAAAAGTAGAGAATATGAATACTTAGTCGGAAAATTTCGGGGTTAAGTGATTCCTAAAGAACATAATTATGTGTAAGTATTCAAAACCAAGTTTCTCTGGGAAAACACATAATTCTGCGCGATCTGATGACATTTCTGGAATGATTACCTGGATATTGAACAATGCCAATGTAGTGAATCCCGGATCAGGCATGCACGACACCGCGGGAATTCACCAACTATGGTAGATGAGGTTAAATACCACTTAAACAATGCTTTGCAACTGAAATCAAACAGAAATCCCATTCTCCGTTCTAACGTTGTGTTACATAGCAAGAACGACTGCCAGCTCCAGATGTGCGTGGACAAATTTTAGACTCTCTAGCCGAACAGAATATCAAAGACCTTTTTAAGACCATATAAGTCCTGCATACACTATTCTATTTAGTTGAATATACCTTCCGTACATACTACTCAAGTTTCTTATAGTAGGGAGCATGTTTCTTTATTCTTCTCGTGTGTCCTGCTGTCATCTCAAAACAATCTGAGTGTTGCTTCTTCGAACTGACATCTTGTCCGGTGTTTGCCAAACATAGGTATCGACATTCGGATGTTTGTGGAACGCTGGATACTGCCTTCACTGCTACATTGGCCCTAGTTTAAGGTATCCGGATAAACTATTGGCGTCACCATCGTTGACCTTTAGTCTGGACACATATTTAAAATTTATGGCATCCAACATTGCAGTGTTTCTCACAATTTTCTCCTTTTAGAGCGAAGAACTCCGGTTCGCTGTTTAGGTAATCCTTTCCTGAGAGATTGAGGTCATAGCATGCATATTTCTAAAAACAGGAAGTCAGTCGGTAAAGGTTTTCTCTTCCAAACATGAGGAAGGAGGAACTGGTGAGGTTTTCCATGTCCCCAGTATTTCTTCTAACCTTTTGTTCCTCCTTAGTTTCCAAGGTTCCGAACAGGTCGAATAAAATCCTATTGTATTTTTTCATTAGGCATTAACAACTGGTCCATGTAATCAGCGTCCCCAAGGGACCTGTTGGGAACATTGGAACCTAAGGAGGAAACATTCATTAGAACCCGAAACTAATACCGTGGTAACAGATATACTATATTTTAACTCCGATTGCGAGCCTGAGGCAGAATTAACAGTATATAATGTAGAAACACAGCAGATTGCGTACCCACAGATACTTTGACTTTATGTGAGAGAGTCAAATGGGAGTGGAGCCGGATTATTCCTTGGATGAGAAAGAAGTATAAGATGCAGCAGATTCGGAGTTCTCGGTATCGGTATCACAAGATGGGGGACCCGTTCATAACTCAACTTTTGATTGAAGGTTTCATTGACCATGCTTTTTATCAAACCAGCTATCGATTTGTCTCCCTCCATCTAGGATTTGTCTCTTCAATATCTTCTCAAATGTTGCTTTGTTTCCTTACTTCTTTCCATATCGATTTTAATATTGTCTCAAAAGTACCATTAAAGAATTAATCCTGTTATTTCATTCTGACACCTATATCCCCATTTTATTTAAAGACGATTACTTAACTTTCACTCTACGGTTCATAATAAGGATAGGTTGCTTATAACAAGCGGAAATAGTGTATCGGAGACTCCTACCGGTACGGACAAAAAGTCCTCGCTCTCACAGGCTCCTTAGTGGAGTCGGCACGTTTCAGATGGTCCGGAAACGTCTTGGACGTAGTCCTAGTGGTGATAGACAGCATACCTCCTACGGTTTACAGCCAAGTTAGTGCCAGTTTTTCAGAGAGAAATCGGTTGCAGTGACAATACATAAAATGATAACAGACATGGCGTCGTTATAGACTTGATAATGGTAAGATTTTATTCTGCGATTGTTTCTATAATTTCTTGGTTATATGATAATTCGGATCTTATGAAACTGGTCACGAATCGGAATTGACCAACTCGCGATCGGTAGAGCCTCTATGTTGCCGAATTGAAACAAAAAATTCAAGATTTGTTTTATTAATCCCATAAAACTCATTGGATCCTCTATTTCTTGTAGTCTCTTATGTACTTCAGTACTTATAGGAATCATGAGTGTCGTCTCCATTTGTAGATAGTGAACACTGGCCGTTCGTGAGGGTTACGCAGTTACGCACAAACCTCTATCCTGCCTTATTGGTGTCACGGACAGACTCCTTTGTGCAAAATTGAAAAAAGCAAGTTTTGTAATTACCTGCATTTAAAAAAACCATAAATCTCGTGTGACGTTAATACAAACGATTATAGGATATTTCTATACATTCATGACAACTCGCCAATTTTCACTGACAAGAACACATTCAAGAAAATTGATATCGTATAAAAAGCGTGTAACGCGGAATTTTAGTCGTGTTAAAACTGCGCGTAATATAGATTATACTTATATGTTAATCTAAAGCAGTTATTAACAACAACAACAGGTGTCACAACTACTCAGCACTACCACGAGTCAAAGGTCAGGGACCTAGATAAACAGGTGTTCTTCTTTAAGTTATCATTACATATCGTAATCGTCACTATTCCATGTCTCCTAAATAAGGTTGATATCGGGTATGTAGAAAGGGATTCTAGTCACGGAACCTCGGCCTAGGACATGTTTAACACATGCTTTAAATGAAGTTGTATTTCAGTAATACCGTACCTTTGCGTGATCACTAATTGGTATTAGTATTCCACCGTATTACGTGAATGGTCTAGTTTATGTACAAGTTTGAATGAGACATGGTTAACTTTTGTTGAACTCTTTAATCACATTCATGTCTAACATTTCCACTGCAAGTCCCTATTTAGAGTCCGCCTGAAGAAGCCCAAGAAGTCAGAAAGGCCTAGCGGTTGATCTGGGATACCTATTATTTTATTCTATATATCTACATATATAGATTACAAGAAAATAACACCATATGGCTACGGACGCATGGATGTACTAGTGTCAATTTGACGCCTCTGCCCCTCCTCGCACAATTGAGACAATTGTTAGAAGGAAACGTTCAAATGACGTTAGAATTTACAAGGAAATCATTTGGTTTGACGAAACAAACACTCCAGCACAGTAAAAATTAGGGAATGTTCACATTAAGATAAATAATTATTACAAATTAAGAGAAAAAACCCGCTTTGACGTTAATGAGTAGTCAATGCTTACTCTAAAAGCACGACAGAGACCTGAACAGCTTCCGACTGGAACTGTTCACGTGCAATCGTTCTTTATGTTATTGGTTTATAACAAAAAATTGGAAAGTTTATCAAAGGGCTTTCCAACAGAAATATAAATACATTGTATTGCAATGTCAACAGCATGTTATATTTTCTTTGTGCTCGAGCTCATAACTAATATACGACCATGTAATTTTTATATACAGTGCGTTACGACACCATTATAAGTACATGTATATACTTGTGTTACTACAGCGATATACGACATTACTATAAGTATATACTGTGATATACGACTCAAGATCTATTATAAGTATATACTGTGATATACGCGTCTATTATAAGTATAACA
>JAUMHH010005205.1:0-11368 GCA_032359455.1 Chlamys rubida
ATGCCCTCTATAACTAGCCCCAGCCTTACCTGTGATGCCCTCTATAACTAGCCCCAGCCTTACCTGTGATGCCCTCTGTAACTAGCCTTACCTGTGATGCCCTCTGTAACTAGCCTTACCTGTGATGCCCCGTGTACTTGGCTCCTTTGATGTGACCGATGCCCTTACAGCCTGGCGTTGGACATCCTCCTTTCTCAGATGTATCTACCAGATCTGCAGGACCTATGTACACATAATGTACATTTAGTAAAATAATTAGTTGTATTATTTATGTTATAGTGAAGATCGCTCGATTGTAAACTACACAAGTCAGTGAAGTGAAAAATTAATATAGGTCACAGTAACTTACATTTGATGCATTAGTTCAATACTCAATATGTTTAATGATTTCCTAGTATTAAGAGTAATGTTGTTGAAAGCAAAGTCTAATCAAGATGAACAGACAAACTGATGGAAAAAGCAATTACTTGATGCCCCCTCCACTATGCTGCGAGGGCATAAGAGGAAAAGTTAGGTGGTACATATATTGTAGTGATGAGATACTTACTTATGGGAGGGGTAAGTGGGTGGTTTGTCTTGCTACACCAGCCTGGAGGATGGATATCTGTACAATCATCATCCATCCAGTAGTCAAAAGTATCTGCCCACCCATCAAAGTGGATCTTGATCAGGTGATCGATAACTTCAGCCACAGTTGCAACACGAATGAGGAGTGAGTTCCTTTTATCAACAACTTCTAGTTTCATACCAACCTTAAAACCCAAGGCTGCCCTCTGAAAAAGTCACAAATTTGATTTCCTCATAACTTGCAAATCATCACAGACATCAATTAACATAAAATCATATGGAGCTATTTCATGGAAAACCTTAGCCAATCAGACTTGAGGAAGTGCCGGTTATCTTGTTAGCCAATCAGATTTGAGAAATTAATTGTCAAAAGTTTCACATCCTTTCACATCAGCTGTAATTAGGTCATATGATGGTGTTATCTCTTGAAACGTTCAAAGCATTAATCAATCTTTGAGTTGGACCTGTGTATTATTGTGATACATCACTAAATTCACATTTAATAACAAAACATGAACAATGTTGTACTGGTAGGATTATCTGTGGACTTACAGGTTTAAAAGCTCTAGCAGGAACAACCAATGATTTAGTTTTAGCCAGATAACTCTCCCATGTAAAGTCCAACTCCTTCCAATCTGAATAAGAAAATATTATATTATTCAATTTGATGCAAAATACATGTCTTATTTAGTAAATTATAAAACTACACAGTTTTACATTACCGAACTCCTTTGTTGACACAAATACAGCATGTTTGAACTTGAGTCAGTTAAATCATTTATAAATGACAAATATTTGCAATCATGAATATAAATACACAGCAAAGGTTGGGGTCACCTGCCCGACCACCTGGGTTTTCTCCGGGTTCTCCAGTTTCCTCCCACACTAAGACCCCCCACGCGCCAACATCCGGGCCAACAAGAGTGATTAATATAAGTTGAAATAACTTGTTTCATAATTGTTAAATAAATAAAGTTTAAATTATATATATATATACATTGGGGTGGAGGCAGGAGGTTTTAGAGAGGGAGTTCTATGAGTACTGACCACAAGGGAGGGACAGCTGTATGTTGTTTTCATGACACCAGCCAACAGGGTGTGTGTCAGGGGAGGTAACATCACACCAGTAGTCGTAAGTGTCTTCCCAGCCATCAAAGTGCACGAGTATTTTGTCGCCAAGCGTGTCAGCAACTGTTGACACACAGACTAAGTTGTTGTTTTTCTTGTCGACTGCCTCCAGCTTACAGCCCACTCGAAATGCATTGGGAGTCACGTTCTGTAACAAACATAAACATGCAATTTATCTGTTCATGTATATATTTAGCTGAACAAAACATGTCAATCAAATAAAACGTTTCCAGTAGCTGAATCCTTGATTTTGTTGCTTCCCGAATGGAGCTCTATTGAATACTTCGGTATCCACCTTCGATTCCAAGCCCTTACAGACCACAGAATATTACCTGCAGGACTTTATTTCCATGCCCTATAACTGTGTTGTCTTACCAACACTTTCATTCTACATTTACCTCGATGATCTGTTAACAATCTAGACTTAGCTATCTCAAACAACAAACTTAATATAACAACTGCTTCAAATCAAAGCAAATTACAGCAACACCCTACCCCAAATTGGGGATAAATTTAATAATAAATTTGATCTGACTTACTTGAGTTGGCTGGTTTTGGAAAAGATGTTTGGGAGCAGGTATGGCTTTAGCCATCTTTAGGTAGCCTGCCCAACTGAAGTTTTCTGCCGTAAAACCTGAATATGAAATTAGCGTGTATCATGCAACTGACAATAATGATTTCTTCCATTCAATCAAAACATCAATTAATAATACCACTTATTTTGTTTTCAACTTAAAGTTTTCCGAATCATTATCTTAAAGCAAACTGTTTCATTTGCAACCCTTTTGAAGTGTTCCAAGATATAAATGACTCCAGATAAAACTCAAAAGACAATGTGGATCTTTTTCTGGCTATTTTGGGACTCTGGACTAAAATTTGGAAAATAACTAGCAGAGTTTTTTAATATGGGAAATAAAAATTAATATCAATTTTTGCAAAAGTTAATTCTTATAGAAGGAAATATCACGGGTATTCTGATATGTTCATTAATCTTTTTCACATTTGGAAATCGTGACTACAACTTGGTCATACAAAACCTGAGATCCCTTTTTTATTTTATTCAAATTGGGAAAAACTGAGTTTTTTTCTCATTGGGGAAACTAGTTGATTTTATCTCCTGAGGGTATATAGAAAGAGTCCAGAAGTCAGAATTTATTGAAACATTTACAAGAAACAGCTGCTTTCTCTCACCTTTAGGGGGCTGTAAGACTCTCTCATGTTTATCACAAAAGCCCACAGGGTATATCCAGGGTGAGTCTGCATTGGCCCAGAAGTCGTAGCACTCGGAGTATCCATCAAAGTGAAGTCGCAGTCTGTAGCCACGGATCTCAGCCACACTTAGGATACAGAACAGGGACTGGTGTTTAGGGTCAATTCCTTCCAGCTTCATACCCACCTTAAACCCACATCGAGACTGGGGGAATGGCTGAAACAAAAACAGTTGACACTAAAAAGGCACTCTATAAGGGCTAAGTCCTACAGAGTCAGAGCCTTCCAGCTTCATTCCCACCTTACTTATGGCAACAAGCATACATGTTACAAGAATCTCTCAGCCGATTCTGTATTTAATAGTTTGAAAACCTTTTAAAGGGAGATAACTATTACAGAAACACAGGTATATCATGTATCAAAGCAGTATTTATCCCAATGATACAAAAGCTGAAACGTCTGAAACCAAATAGTACTGTCGAGCTATTAAAAGCCTCTTTTTCTCTTTACCATTTAATTGTGAAAAAAGTCAACGAAGTTTTAAACAAACTTCACGTGGTATACTGAGGTGCAGATCTGAACTTCTATTTTGATTTATCTCTGGTTAGGTTCACAATTGGATATGGTATATCCACACAATACAGACTGACAGAATTACTCTTCCAAGTCTTTTTTATTGAGGGTCTTATATCAACTTCATAGATATCGTTTTTCTCAAAGCCACTTAACTGCAAAATATGATTTTAGGTATCAAATTATTATTTTTTATGCTTTCTGAGAGAAAGATTGCTTACCTCTTTGAAGAGCTTGTCTGGAGCTGCCTCCCCACCTTCTTGTTCAAGATAATTCAGCCATACAAATGCTTTAGATTTCCTCCCTAAGAAAATATACAACAGTTAAAAGGACATGACCTAAATGTGATTGTATCTCATTGCCAAATGTTAATTACCTTGTTATACCAGGTATATGTCACACTTTGTAAAATACGTTTTGTATCGTAATATTATTTGTCCTCCTGAGCAGAGAGATTTAACTTTTCCATTAAACAAAAGGTTATAATTTCTTATTTAATCAGGAAGCTGGACTGCAATGTTAAACTCTTAAAAATAGAACAATACTTAATTATTAACACAAATTCTCTAAATTAGACCTTTAACCTACCAACTGCTAATCCTTTGGGGTAGACTTCCTCTTCTCCTTGACCTCCCTTCATCAACAAAAGTTTCCTCTTCTTTTTCTTCATACCAAGCACCATTTTTGACATAACATTCTTTTTCATACCCTTGCCATTTTTTCTGAAAGAATTTTACAACAATAACTGAAGGGAAAAGCTTCAGGGCTTTATATGTTAATAAAGCTCTTCATTTATTTACAATTCAATCACATCTTCAACATCGCACCTACCAAAAACAACAACAAACACTCATATTCAAAACCTTACAGCTCACAAAAGCAAGTATCTGGTAACTGCACCAAAGAAATATAGGTACAAATATAAATATAGCATTTCCATTCCAACGTCATCGTCGGATACCCACGGTTGATTTCGCTTCGGTACTCACTCATCACCGTGGGTATCCGACGATGTTCCAACGTTTACCACTAAATTTCGTCACGTAATCCAGCTCTGCTGGTGGGACACATACACTTTTGAGTAAAATCAGAAATCTTACTACTTGACATTGGCTGCATGCATAATATGTTTAAAATATATAGATTAGTTACAGAATAAGTGAGACAGTATCTTACTTGGACTCGTATGCCTCCATACAGGCTTCAGAACAAATGTCCCCGGAGTTTCCCAGAAATTCACTTCTGAATCCATACTCCCCACAGTTGTTACAACAGCAGACATCATCTTTGTCTCCATCATTGGCAGATTTGTCTGTAGAAATATAATAAATTATTAAGTAGAGTGATATATCCATGGAAATAACAAAGACATTCAGTGTGAGAAATTATATGTGGCCCCATAACTCCAGGTTATGGATATTGTTGTCAGGCTATGATAAACTATAGGCATTTTGGATTGATTTGCTTTTATTACTGAAAAAAAATAAACTTAGGGACTATATATACATTTCTCTGGTAACAGAACAGCTATTTCTCACCATGATATATGTTCATTTCAAATAAATTTCATGCCCTTTC
The DNA here is from genome assembly GCA_032359455.1 of Chlamys rubida. NCBI lineage: Eukaryota > Metazoa > Mollusca > Bivalvia > Pectinida > Pectinidae > Chlamys > Chlamys rubida. The sequence goes on from JAUMHH010005205.1 coordinate 5,056, forward strand.
TGTGTGACTTCAAATTTCACCTGTTATAATTTAACATTACTGATCTAAATATAAAATTGAATACTGTAATCATGGATCACCTACAAGTAATTGTGTGGTATATTAACAAAGTAGGATGTAACTGATTGTTTTAGTTACTGCCAATCAATTGCTGAGTTATCTCATGATATAACACAAGTGTATGCAAGATGTAATTGAACAGGCTACTTCAGATAATAAACGTAACACTTCAAGAATTTTACATAAAAAAGACATCAACAAGTTCATAACATTTGTATTCAGCTACTTACCCTCTTTTTTTATTTCAAATGTTTTGAATAATTTCTTGTCGCCTGATTGGTCGTTGGTGTTTTCAGACTCGCTACTGGTGTTAAGGGTTTCTGGACATTCCAGGTCCTCAGTCACAACCTCAAGTACTCCAAACTCATTCATCTTAAACTATACAACAGAGCAATGGCCATGTACATATAATACAGCAGTACTGTAGTAGAGATTCAGGTCACAAGCTAAACACCTTTCCTAATCGGGTGAAAATTGAAAACGACAAATGAAATTTATAAACACACCTGTCTGTGTGAAAAATCAATGGATACACACTAAATCTCCTCTTTAATATTGTAATGAATAAAACAGTTTACAATACAACTGGGTAGAAGCTTAAGGCACTGTAGTCTCTGAGGAGTTATCATTTAGGTCTATGTCTCCAAGAGAGTCAGGTAGAAGGAATGTAATTACTACATTCTGTATATGAGGAGTTGTTATGCAGGCTTATGTCTACAAGAGTGCTCTCTCTCTATCGAGAGAGAGAGAGGACTGTATCTTCATGAGGGGTTATTATGAAAGTCTATGTCCCAAAGACAACTAGATAGAGGGAATGTGCATCTATGACAGGTTGTTATGGGGTCTATGTCCGAAGCTCCTCGCTGCTATGATTCGTAGACATGTTCAAACTGCCATTAAATGTGTCTGTAGAAAACTATAATACACCAGGAATATAAATATGGGTAAAATTGCATATTGCTTTACATAATAACTCTGTACGTAGACAGCTGCTTATAGTACACACTAGATCAAATTACTACCACAGGTAAGATGAAAGTGACAAAGTTCATGTATATGCACATTTTTTTTTTTTTTGGGCAAGTAGGTTTTGAATTTGTTTTTTTCAATGTTCAGCTGTATATACAGTGTTTAACATACCCTACCTTCAGATTGCTGCCTTCTAAAGATGCTACTCCATTTTCCCACTGCATGGAATCCATTACATCAAACTCTGAGCCTGGAGGGGCTGTGTCTACTCTCTCAGATTTAACAGTGTCAGGCAGTTTATCTACCTCAGCCTTGGGACTGAAAGTTGCAGGATTCTTGTCCTCTTTGTCACCTTTAGAGTCAAGTGTCGGGTCAACCTCCATTGGGGATTGCCTTGTTTCTGAGGAGTCAGCCTCCTCTACTTCCACTTTTACTTTGACCTGCGGCACCTCATCAGACTGCTTTTGCGTCACATCAGAAGTTGCATCATTTGAGCTACCTTCAGAAATGTCTGTTTCATTTGATTTTAACTTGGATTCTTGGGAGCATTTCACAGAGGTTGTGTCATTTAAACTAGAAATACTTTCATCCAAGTCATTAATCACAGATACTGCTTTGGATTCTTCACTGGAAGTGTTTGATTTCTCCTCCCCCTTTTTTGATTCAGACTTCTTGTCGTCAGCCACCGCTTTCTGAGCAGTGCCAACCTGGGTACTGTCTGTTGGGGTGGAAGACTTGCCCCCATTTCCCAAGTCATTGCTAGTACTACTTGCACTAGACTGGGTTGTGACACTGTCGGCTGGTTTCACTACTATATCTGCACTAGCCTTGGAATGTTTCACACTAGAACTACAGTCTGTTTCTTCATCCTCCAATTTTTTATCCTGAATGTTATCCACTTTGCTATTGTTGGTCAGAGTTTCGTTTTTTGATAGTTGGTCGTTGTTTGCCTGCTCTACACTGGTTGTAGAAGTTTGTTTAGTGGTAGTGGTGGTGGTAAGCCCTGGCGGGATACTAATCACAGGTGTAGGTTTGTTGGTAGGAACTACATTCATTGAGGTCACTATAGGAATGGTTGCTGGTGTTACTACAGGGATGGTTACCAAGGGCGATGATGTTGCCATGGGGATAGTTGTTGCTGCAGTTACCAGTGCAGCAGTCCTCATTGGTGAAGCTGCTGTAGCTATGGGAATGGGAATGGTTGATCCAGTGGTTACCAGGGCAGTAGTCCTCAATTGGGGTGTTGCTGTAACTAGGGGAATAGTTGTTGCGAATGTTCCTGGTGCAGTGGTCCTTACTGTTGATGCTGCAGTGACCATGACAACAGCATTGGTCTGTGGCTTGGTCAGTGACGTGACAGGAATTTTGTTTGGAGCAGAAGTGAACTGTAGTGTGGGACCTGCTGTGGTCATTTGTACAGACTGAGTGCCTGTAGCCATCTGGATGGCCTGCGTGTTGGCAGTCATCTGTATTGCCTGACTGTAGGTGGGAAGTCTGGGTAGTGCCTGGGACACCAGAGCTATAGGCTTGCCCCCTTGGATCATCTTTCCTTGCTGTGTGGGATTGTGAATTGCAAAAACGTTTGGTGAACCAACCTTGAGCTCCTGCCCTTTGGCCCCGACGAGTGGTTTAACGGTCCAAGCCTGTTGTAAAGGGACATTACCTCCCTTTGTTCCAGGCTGGATCTGATTCACAAAGATCTGACCTTTGTTGTTCTGCAGGAGCTGCTGGACTGGGGCTCCCTTGCCTGGCCGGACCTGTAGATTCTGGGGAGTGATTTTGGTAACCAACTGGGGCGTAAATTTCTGCTGCACTGTGATGGCTCCAGGGGGCAGAGTTTGAGCCATAATTCCTGGTGGGAACTGAGACAAGGTCACCTGGGTCATGGCTACTTGTCCTGGTACCTGTACAAACATAAATCAAACTTAAACAAGAAATTCACATTTAACTTATTTTGATAAGGTTTCAAATTGAATTTTACTATGAAAGGATCTTTAACTTGTGCAGCTATCTGTGAAAACCTCAACATTTTACAATGGTTATTTTCTGTTACAAGGTCTTCCTACAATAAGATATATGTTCAATTCGTTTTGGGCCAATAATTTGTCCTATTTCCTATGAGAGTTAGACACTTTTTTTTTTTAATTTGATGATATATTATGATGAAGATGAACAAATATAAACAATTAAAAATAAAGCCACAGTCCCTTCTCCAGATAAATGGTGGAAATATATAAATAAAATGCAATGTACAGCTATATAAGATATTTGTGTATGAAGTTTCATAAAAGTGTGCTAAAAGTTTCATAAAAGTGTGCTGAAGATTTCATGAGAAGCTATTATGCCAGGAAATGTATATATCAATCAAGAAAAAGATGATTTTGAATTGGAAATCAGTCTATAAGTTTAGGAGTTGAAGTTGTCAAGGAAGTAGTTTAGAAGGAGACAAATGTTGTGTGATTACGATATACTTTCCCTCCCCTCTAACTTTGTTTCTGGGAATACAGAAATGTTTTTTTCTGTCCAGTGAGTTATCATCCTGTCCTGTGAGAACTATATTGCCCTGTCTCACCAGTTTGCCCCCCGGAGCTTGAGGCTGAAGCTGTATGTGCTGGGGCTGCAATGCAGGGCGCATGATCATGCGTGGTTTCATGGTGATGGTTCCCCCCGACTGCTGCACCTGGTTCTGAGCTATGAAGGTTGCTGGACCCTGGGTCCTCATCTGTGGTACTGATGTTGGGTTAGGTATCTTCAACTGTGCCTGTTTACCTGCTGAACACAAGCCATAAAGACCTTTCATTCAATAATCAACATTGTTATTAAAAACACATGTACATGTAAACAAAGATTTCAGTTTCTACAAACATTGTGATCTATAGCTTAATAAGATTACCTAGAGAAGAATACTGCTGAAATTTCATGTCTGAGAAGAACAAGTTATCACTGCTCTTTAACTCATTCACCCCTGAAGTCACATTTGAACCCTTCCAATTCAAAGGTTGGAATAGTTCATTATGAAATTTCAGGGGTGAATGAGTTAGACTCTAAATACTGTATATATATATAAAAAAACAAAACCTTTGGCATAGTACTTTGTCTTGTAATTGATCACAAAGATTATTTCATGTCTTATATTATCAGAAATGCAACTTTCTTTTCCTTTTCCTCAGATTTTCCCCCACATAAAAATAAAATATTAGAACAAAATTAAAAGGAAGGAGTCATGTTTATATACCACAAATATTTTAGCAATATGCTATGTATGTTTCTGTTCTGAACTCTGAACTTTCGGTATTGCATACTTCAAACAGATAAAAGCCAGTCACTTAAATATAACATCAAAGACAAAAATTGCCTCTTCCACAACCAAATAACCCTATGTGGTCCATTGATTCATCCATATAAATGGCAATACTGTTTTATCAGATACAGAACTAATGACTTGGTAGGGGAATAGAACACACAATGGGACTCCAGGGTCTTCAAATGTTCAAACAGTCTTTTATACACCAATGAACCATGAAATACAAGGACCACTCTCGACTGAATCCAAATATAGATTGTTCTCATATTAATATCCTTTACCGAGCGAGTCCTATATGCCGAGGACAATCAATTTCTATATGCCACAGTATACATAACATCTAGATTTTCTCTGTAAAACTGATGCTTGTCATTATTGATCAAAGGATCACATGCAATACTACGTTATACATAGCAATGTTCCCAGACAAAACAGCAGGCAAGAAATGTTTTCTTATATAAACACAATGTCAAGCATCCAATGTAATTTACTAGCCTTTGCCTCTTTCATAAAACTAGTTATAGTTTATCCATTTCTATGAGGCATAATTATCGTATTAACAAGGGAAAAGGAAGCAATTTTCAAAAATTTTAAATGAATCGTGCATTCAAGCATGGACTTAACAAACCATGCGTAAATAAAACATTAATAATTGAACTGGAAAAAGTGATAATAAACTCAGGTCCATACATGTACATGATGCTTGTGGAAATATTTCTCAAAAACATTTTAAAGAATAGACTGAAATAGGCGTTGTACAACTCCACATACAGGTCTATACATTACATGTTACATGTAATTCATAAATTTAAATACATGTATAGTGAATGCTAGGGCTGCAAAATTGCATCAATAAAACTTAAATACACGAGTACACATACATGTACATATTTTCATATATTTAAAATAAAAAATATAACAAATCATGCTATTGTGTCATAATTTTGCTACAGTAGTGTTTCCCCGTACACATCTAATATAACAGTAGTATAACAGGTATTTTAATTTTCTTATCTATGACCTCTTGAACGTGTTTCAAATTTTTAATGTTTATTAACTTATTTATGATCACTGTAATGCTGGAAAACCTTAAAGATGAACTAATTCATAGATAGGTAAAAATGATAAAAAACACATTTATTTAACAGGTAATTATAAAGTGTAATCAAATCTCTCACTTCATCATCCATTGTACATGTGCTGATTGCTCACAATATGGAATGCTAGGAAGCCACTGGCCAGTATATATATATATCATGACACTAAGCTAAGCCTTTCCTCAGAAGAAATCATCTGAGCAATTTTGCAAATTTGACCCTGTGACCTTGAATATGGGTCAAGATGTCTCTTACATTCTTTCGATAAATTTTAATATGTATATACTATATCATATACTACAGGCCAAATATCATGGCTCTTAAACATGCTCCACAGATGCATCATACTTTGCTCAAAATAACTCAAGGAGTAATTATTCATATAAGGGATATTTAAAAATTACACAATGTATCATGCCTGCACTGTCCATTGCACAACTGAGATTGAATTCATTAATGCCTTTTATGAACATGTGGGAACTGCTTTAACTGAATTTTTAAACTGACTGCTGTTGCATTTCCAATGAGCATAACACTGAAATACAGATATGCTATTTATAGTATAACATATAAACAAGTTCACATGTGTGCACATGTTTGATCTTATATCGTTTCCTTGTTTAACCACATATGTGACTCTAAGTGACAGCTGTTGTGCAATTCCATGCATTTAACATGCATAAAAAGAATTTATTACATTTTTGCCAGTGAAATATCAGATTCAATCAACTTGATAAAACTGATATCTTTCACACTGTGACAAATATCAAAAGTGATATCTTCAGTGTGAAAATATCACTTTTTGATATTGACCAATCATAACGGTATCTTCTATTCGCTGCATTCAAAGGCAACAATTTTTTGTTCAGATTCAAATGAAGCG
>JAUMHH010005216.1:0-11368 GCA_032359455.1 Chlamys rubida
GTAAAAAACAAACTATTTCGGAAAACATGAGGTGGACGCCCGGGCGTACGGGCGTACGCCTGGCTACGCGCCTGGATGTATTTTGCAGGAAAACTTACCTAATAAGATTGGATTTCAGTGAAACTTGATCAGCTGATGTACTTAATGTAAAGCAAGTCTAAATCGTACAATGATGTCACCGTGACCTACTTTTCATATGCCTGCCTTAATGGGTCCTGTTACCATTGGTCGTCATCCATAGGTCCTTTATACATTTTCGTTTCCATACTAGCATTGGATTTGCATGAAACTTTGTCGGCAACTATCTTTAAAAGCGTTCAAAGCTTTGTACTGTTTGGGGTAAATTCTAAATGAATGTGTCTAATTTGGGATGCCTGTAGGCCTAGGGTCAAAGGTTACACTGCTATACTGATGGGTCCTCAGGCCGTGGTGTCGTAAAATTAAACAGTAAATTCATACCTAAAACACAGGTTGCCTGTTACACAAGGAAACAACATATTGTGGGCCTTTGTTTTACGGGACTCTGACAAACATTCATTACAATTAGCATATGTTAGCATAATGCATTCTCAACGACCAGTTTGTTTGTTTTTCGTGTAGGCCCTTGATTATCAAATTTACTGGTCAATAACTACAAATTACAGGGAATATTGACAACTGCTGAAGAGCCTAACATGCATCCTCATGTGTTTGGTTTTCATAGAACCAGGTTCTTGAATGTAAATAACATGTAAGCTATGGTGTGAAAGAATAGTTTAAAACTTTATCATTTGAGTTTTCATGTTTTAGGTTGAAGATATGGCTGATCTATTGTTCCTGGTCATGTACCTCCCCTTTCCACAGGTCACCATGCAGTTTGATGATAGTTAGCTTAGATGACACCAAAATATCCCAATCTATGGTAGGGGGTTCATTTGTACATATAAAACAAATTTAATTGTATCATTACTTGGTTAAATTATGAATGTTTTTTTGTTGTTATTTTGTTTTAAGATTACATTTCTATCAAAATAATTCATAGTGTGTGTTCATAGGGCAACAGCACATATTGTGTTAGCTCATTACAATGGTGAGTGTTTATGTTACCAAGGTGTGTGTTTGTTGCCATGGTGAGTGTTTATGTTACCTACCATGGTGTGTGCTTACCGTATGTTACCATGGTGTGTGTTTGTTACCATGGTGTGTGTTCAAGTTACCATGATATAAAGTTATTGACCATGGTGTATGTTTATGTTACCATGGTGCGTGTTCACCCGACCATGTTTTAAAGATATCAACCATGATGTGTGTTTTCTGTTACCCTGGTGAGTTTTCATGTGAATATAGTGTACGTTCATGTGATCTGATGATGGTGTGTGTTCATGTGACCATGGTGTACGATGTGATCTTATGATGGTGTGTGTTCATGTGACCATGGTGTACAATGTGATCTGATGATGGTGTGTGTTCATGTGACCATGGTGTACGATGTGATCTGATGATGGTGTGTGTTCATGTGACTATGGTGTACGATGTGATCTTATGATGGTGTGTTCATGTGACCATGGTGTACAATGTGATCTGATGATGGTGTGTGTTCATGTGACCATGGTGTACGTTCATGTGATCTGATGGTGTGTGTTCATGTGACCATGGTGTACGATGTGATCTTATGATGGTGTGTGTTCATGTGACCATGATGTATGTTCAAGGCATATAGTCATGTGACCAGGGTGTGCGTTCATGTGGTATGTGGTAATATTACTATGTAGAGTGTTCAACAAGGTTGCATTTTGTGCTACAGCAATTCCATCCAATTGAGTGTGTGGAAACGTGTGCAGTATTGATACGTGTGCAGTATTGATACGTGTGCAGTATCATGCAGTATTGATACGTGTGCAGGATACGTGTGCAGTATCTGTATGATTTAGTGGGTGACCATTGTGACATGTAACACAAAGATTACAGGATTTAACTTTGTATATATACTTTTGAAAATCTGTAAATTGTAGTATTTTCCTGAACATTTGTTAGCACAACCCACTTTATTACATGTTAATATGTGAACCAAACACAAACCAGTTTTCTTCAGATTTCATAAAGTTTGCAAATACACAGAAAATCGAAAGAAAATAGAATTACTGTATGGCAAAATCATAAATAGACTTTGTTTCTTTTTCTATAAATATATGTTATTTATAGTTGTATGACAATCATGTTTTGTTTCTTATTATCAAATCAGAGATAATGCATCTTCTATAGTATGTTATACTGTATGTACAAGATGCAGTACCTCAAGTTACATTTGTCTTGGTCATGGTGGCCATTTGAAGGGTTTTAATTTCTCCATAAATTATATCTTCATGACATGTATTTTGATTAATATATTTTCTGAAGATAAGTTGAAGGATGCTTAGGCATACCTTGTTCAAATCATGGCGTAGCTCAGATTTAAAGACGAAAACTTGAAATCTGAAAAATGAAATCTGTTTCAAAATAGAGTGGGACAAAATGAAGAATTTACATGTAGACCCCACTTGAAAGAAGCTGAAGTAATTGTGTATGTTCTTTTTTCCTTGGAACTTTTTCAAGACAAAGTTTACAAAGACTTTTCTAAAGATAGTTAGCAAATATGAACTGAAACATTACATATTGAAGTTATGTTGATGACAAAAACAGACCGATTTTAGCACAACAATACTTGAATAAAACATAAAAGTAAAACAAACTGATGGTACCACTACAATATATGTTAATACACTTCTCAACTAAACTGTGACATGTGCTTCCACCATCTTTATTCACTCAAAGTAACCTCTCCTAACAAAGAGTTCCAGTAAAGGGGAGTAACTACTACAAGTCCCATATCTATTACCTCCCCTGCACTGTGTGGTTATATACATAATGGGATTAACAATATATACTGGCCCCCAAAAGAAACGTTGTATTATTGTATTCAATTGGTTAGTATTTCATTAATATTTTGAAACTACTGAAACACACAGTCAAAATCGATATCAATATGTATTGTATTAGTAGATTGGCCCTGATTCATTTAAATATCTCCATGAAACAAGAGTCGCTCAATGGTATCGAGATCTGGGGGAAACAATGGCCAATCACCCACATTAATGTTCTGTTTACGAAGAAAGTCAATGTTGATGTGTGCGACATAAGTATGTGCGTTTATCGTCCTGAAACATGCCGCCATTTGCAACCATGAATTAACATGTGGTCCCTGTAACGTTTAGAGTTCAAGCTACCGTCGACGATCACATTCCCAGATATCCCACCCCACACCATGACACTTCCAATGCAAAAAAGACCATCACCTACTTAACGTGCAGCGTGTCTGATTTGGCCTGGACACCAAATCAACAATGTTTTCCTTTGTACTGACTAATACGGTAACCCCGATAAAAAAATTAACATGTTTTTTTTTCTACGTGTGAATCAAGCAAATTGCTAATTAGTTTCACTGAATTTTGTCAACGTTTATATGACCAACCTCAAGCCAATAATTAATAAATTAATAACATCATTTTTATTTCAGATGTTATGAACATGCCATATTTTAAATAATGTAACATTTCTTTTTGGGGCCAGGACATGACAAAGCGCAACATGGAAAACAAATCTGATGTCGCCATGACTTTCGAAAAATTGAGGAAAAATATATAAATATTTGAAGGATAGTACAAGCGTACATTTATGACAGGATATGAAGCTTCCCTTTTGTTTTTTATACCTCAAAATACTATTTTCCAGGTGGTGTTGGAAAAACCATGCACTGCTACATTAATCTCTGCTTATAACCATATCCACAATGATTTTGAAAGAAAACCTTAATGCATAAATCACAGACTTCATGTTAAGATTCTGTTCATTATTATAAACCTCTTAAATCCGAGTCCGGTCGAATTTACCTTTACGCAGGTTACCTGCACTTAATCACAGTTGTTTGATGTATTGACCCCTTCAACACCTGTCCATGTACTGAGAAATCTGAAACACCTGGAGAACCCTTGCTTTGTATATTTTGTACAGGTGATATATATTTATACCAATGTTATCCAGTAACTGGAGTGTAGTAGAGTCTATGTAAGTATGCGGTTGACCTTGATTACAGTAACTGGAGTGTAGTAGAGTCTATGTAAGTATGCGGTTGACCTTGATTACAGTAACTGGAGTGTAGTCGAGTCTATGTAAGTATGCGGCTGACCTTGATTTCATCATTTTTAGGACTAACTCCTGCTGTACGTGGTATTACATCTTATTAGGTTGACCTTTGGGATAATTATTGTCAAAAAAGTCCTTGAATGTAAAGAAAAACTTCAGGATACGATTTTCGTAACCTTAGCATGTACTTTTTTATGAACAGTAATGTACATACATGCCTTATTGTAAAATATGTTTTACATTAAGGGAAATAAAGTAGAATTATCGTTTTTTTAAAGTATATAAAAACTCCCTCACTGTATATTTTTATACACTAAGGGGTGCACTGTGACAACCCTTAATGAAAAATGACCCCCATACTGTAAAAGATATTGCATTAAGAATTGGGTTGTAACAACCCTTGATGATGAATTTCCAAAAGATATCAAGGATCTTGCTTACATTTAGAGTTGTCATACCCTATCCTTTAATGTAGCCTAAAGGTTCATGTGTGTAGGACATGGCATTGCATCCGTCTTCTGCCCGTTTTTCCTATAAAACGCTACTAGTCCAGAATGGCTGACTTGATGTTGACTAAATTTGACCTATAATTGATTATTGGGCCAAAAGGCCTATAAATTTGTGAAACAGAGGGTGAGCCATTTAAAATTAAATGTGCAAACAAGGAACAAATATGGGGGGCCCTATTAGGGAGATATAGGTCAACCTTTAAAATTCTCCAATACATCCCAGGGCCAAGACGAATCTTTGTATAAACAGAGGACGTTTTTAAAGATGACCTAGATGTGGGGCCAAATAAGGGAATCAAAGGTTTATCTCCAAAATCTTCATGTACGGAAGAAAAGATTTTAAATATACTTTATTGAGAGCATCCTGTAGCCATGGGAAGTAGATGTTGTATTAATGGATGGTAAGCCCCATTGAGAAGGGGCCCCATAGATGAAAAATATGTAAGATGTTAATCTACATAGTAACGATTCTGATCCCCTCTTATAACCACATACATACTCATTAGACAAAGTGAGAAATGCATCCTTGTTATCAGGTTTTGCTTTTGGTTGTGGCCTCATCATGGGGACTTAGTCTCTGAATTGCATCTTGGAAATATCTGATTGCATAAAGGGATGAATTCAAACATGCTTCTAAAATATCAGCCTCGGGATCTTGCCCTGTGCCTTAGGAGTAATTAGTGTCTGGATTATAACAATTCGGTGAGATCAACACTTCATATTCATTATATACTAATATGTGGAGACCCAATCATGCAAATAAGATTGGTCCCTCAGCCTAGCCTCGCCCCTGGTGACTTAGTCCCTAGCTCATAACGTGAATGCTGTTTTAAAGTAAAAACACGAAAAACATTTACGCTAACAAGAAATTGCCTTGGGGTTCACACAGGCCCCTTCAGGACTGGCCACTTAGTCATTGCTTAGAATGTTTGAGATTCCCACCCTTTAACTATAAACATAACTGCTCGGCATGAATACAGTCGTGCTGCCAGGATTGGTACCTGGGTCAGTCATGATCCTGGGGATTATCAATTCAGTTGGTGGTTTCTTTGAAACGGTTGAGACTTCCACTCGTTTATGCTTTATGATTATATCTATAGCCACAAGGAGTTAACCCTATCATACTCCTTGGACAGGCCAGACCCTGGTGACTTTGTTCCTGGGTCATATAATCCCCACTATCTTATTCTCTTTGACTAGTTGTCTTCATTTACACCAAACTTGCTATGAAGTTTCCTTGGGACAAAGAAATGAATTGACATCATTAAGATGTTTCCCTTAGATTGATTCTAAGAGGTTGACCACATGCTGGGGAAATATTTTGCCATGATTGCCAAAGTGCCCAGGTGTGCGATACATGCCCTCTGGACCATATATTCAATATAGGAATCCATCAAGCCATCATTTCTTCTGGAACTTTAACTAACTTTCACATTAAGAGCTTATTGTAATTGATTTTAGCATCATAAGACAATAATTAAAACCTGTTATGTTAATTGAACGATTATTTTCTTCTTAACTGAATAAATGGTGTGTTTAGGTCACTAAAATTTTGTATGGAGGTCACATATTCTGTAAGTGAAGGCCGCAAACAGTATTGTATTATAAAGTCATCACTGTTTTTAGAGTCCTATATACAGTCGTTAGGTTTGAGACACAGATACTTTACTTTGAAAGTCAGTTGGCGTTTCGTGAAAGTCATAATACTTTCTTCTTTGAATATGCTTATCGAACAAGAATTTGAAAATTTGATTATACATATAGATTTAGCGTCACTTTTTTACTTCATGAAACTATATACTTTCTTAATTTTTTCATATTTCTCAAAGAATAAAGTATGATGAATGTTGATATTTAAACATATTTTCCTATAATAGGGATATATATATATATATACGGTTAAATCTAGAATATTTTACTGAATCTCAGACAATCTTCTTTATTCCATGTTTTATTTTTAGATTGGTCCATTCTAGTAAGTTTTGTCATTAGGAATGTAGATTGATCGTAATTTTTCGTATGATATTTCATAAACGGTTCCCTGTTGGCTCACTTGACTAAAGACCAAGTGGAGCTTTTGGAATGGCGCAGCGTCTGTCGGTCCTCAGCTTGCTTAAACAGTCTGCTAAACGTCTGTGCGGATTGAAATAAATAAAGCTAGTGTCCCCAGGGGGTAAGGGGATAGATGTGCTGAGCCCAATCAGGGAAACATGAGAGGTATTGCTTTAAAATCCCACTTCTCGTCGGGAGGAGTAGGATTTTCACCGAATTTGGTGTGAATGATTTCTTAAAAATAGTTCGTTTCCTACACAAAGGCATGTGATTAAACTCTTTTTAAACAGCTGTATGCATTGTAACTATATTTATTTTGATAATCACTAAGGCAAGGCAATTATATTTATGGTAAATAAAGATGGTGACTCCCTTGGACCTGATTGACGGAACCCATTCGGGTCATAACTTGAAACAATCGAGACATGCCCACCCTATATGCATATAAACCCTGACTTCAAGAGACATCGTTCATTGACCAAAACATGGAAACGGATGTGATCCCCGCACTGTAAACATACCCATACCTGTTTGCAATTAGGATTAGTCTTGGGTCCAGCCCTGTCCCTGGAGACCAAGTTCCTTGATTGTTATACGGAAACGGTTGAAATCCCTACCTGTAAACCATGTATGCAATTGCAACGTGGATTGGCCACGGAATCTGGGGACTGATTCCATTGGTCATAACATCAACCTATAACCCTATATATATAATAGCGTGAAGAGACAAATATACAATCATGCTACAATGATCAGTGCAAGGGTCTGCCCTTGCCTCTGGAGAGTTGCTGCTCAGTGCTGAGACGGAGCCAAAATTTGGAAACATTTACAATATTAAGATTTATTGAAAACGTTTTGCCATGATTGCTTTAATATCCAGGTGAGCAATACAGGCCCTTGTCACGTCATGTTACATTATACTGTTAAAAAGTCATAGGGATCAAAAGCGCAAGTCTAAATCATTATGTATAAAAGGATATGCAGTTATATTCTCTGCCTTAAATTTTTGTGACCTTATTTTTGTAAGGTCATCTGTATTAACATGAAGTATCAGAACATTGGTAAGATAACATACCTCAGGAATTTAACTAAGAAGTGTGTAAAATACCAGTTAAACTTTTGATGAAACACAAATAGATACTGCTGATCTAGGGTAAAGTGCTATCAGTTTTTAGCTCACGTGCCTGAAGAGCAAGTTAGGTGATCCTGTGGTGTGGTGTTTATTGTCTGTCTTTCAACTTTTCTTTTAAACGACTTATCGTCCAGAGTGGCTGAATTGATTTTAACCAAATTTGGTATAGATGATTATTTGGCCCAATAGTTGAAATACAAGTAAATCTTTACTCCAACTGCATTCATAGAGAGATTTGAACGTGTATTGGTCTGGTCCACATCCTAATTGGCTAACTTTGACTTAACATTGTAAAAATATAGGATGTGGCCCTCTAGGAGAAAACAGGTGTCGCCCAATAGCAGCTGAAATATAGAATATCTTTGAAATCCTACTCCTTGAGTAGAACTAAAAGGAGTTTAACTTCAAATTTAAATCCTTAGCCAAAGAGAACTCAAAATGTTGGAATAAATGGGAGAGTTTGGTCCATCCATGAGGACTAAGTTCCATCGTCATTTCCTCAACCCTAAAACCCTAAAAGCATACATATGAATTTCAAACCAAGTTAGCCCCTGGACCAAACTTGGTTCTTGGGACCTTGGAATTCAAGGTTGTACAAGGGATGAGTGTAGATCTCTTGGCTCTAAGGCGGGGTGTCGACAGGAGGAAATTCGCGATCGGTTGTTTAATATTTTATAGTCTACTTATCCTGGCCAACTGTTTTTATTTGAACCAAAATTATAATGAGAGATCCTTAGGACCAGGGAATGAAATTCAATTAAAAGGAAGGATGTTGTCCTGGTAGGCAGAGCCTGAAATGGGGAAATATTCTTACAAAAGAATTTATGCAACTACCATGATTGCTTCAATATCCAGGTTAGCGATAAGGCTATATGGGGTTTGTGTGAGTTAACGAGGATAAAGCAAAGTTGAAAAGGTGAAACGTGGGTTTTGAAAAGGGAAATAGCATAAAAATACCTAAAAGCTACAGCCTTGGACCTTTTTTTCTAGTAAAAAGTGTGGATGCCACAGATGTAGGCCTTGAGACAATCGAAAAGTCCGACTGCATGCGACAGAAGTTAACATTGCTTAGTCTGTGAATGCTATATATGTATGCCTGTTACGCATAAAACAGTATTGATACTACTCTCTTATTCCTGTTAACTATTAACTAGCCTGTCCTAGATACTAAAGTCTGAGAACTGTTAACCATTGGTTAGTCTATAGATGCTACAGACGTAGGCCGGTAAGTTATCTATAAGTTAATGCTACAGACCTAGGACTAGTATCTCTATAAGTGTGGATACTACATACCTAGGCCTGTTAGCTATCTATAAGTGTGGATACTACAGACCTAGGCCTGTTACCTATCTATAAGTGTGGATACTACAGACCTAGGCATGTTACCTATCTATAAGTGTGGTTACTACAGACCTAGGCCTGTTACCTATCTATAAGTGTGGTTACTACAGACCTAGGCCTCTTACCTATCTATAAGTGTGGATACTACAGACACAGGCCTCTTACCTATCTATAAGTGTGGATACTACAGACCTAGGCCTCTTACCTATCTATAAGTGTGGATACTACAGACCTAGGGCTGTTACCTATCTATAAGTGTGGATACTACAGACCTAGGCCTGTTAGCTATCTATAAGTGTGGATACTACAAACCTAGGCCTGTTACCTATCTATAAGTGTGGATGCAACATACCTAGGCCTTTAATTACCTTTCTATAAGTGTGGATGCAACAGACGTCGGCTTGCTAATTATCTGTGTGTCTGGTTGCTACAGACGTAGGCCTGTTAACTATTAAATAGCTTGCATCAGACATTACATTTGTAAGCCTGTTAATTGGATATCGATGATTTATATGACATATATTGTTGATACGACTCCACCAAATGATGAGATTTACTAAAGAGTTGATATGTATTGTGTGAGTGAGGAATCGGAGTTGTAATGAAGGAGTTTACTACATGCTAATTCAATCAAATTCCGACGAAAATAAAATGATTTTATTATTAATTCACTTTCTTCTTCAAACATATTTGTTTGTTTGTGTGTAGAACAACACCATTGTAAAACAATTGAAACGTGTTCGCTTAGGCAATCAAATTCCGGAGGTTTTTCTTTGTTGTCATTGAACAACTGTTTAAAAATATAAAAGTATCTACAGGAAAGCAGATTTTTATTTTGTTACGAGGTGATTTCGGTGCTCGTAGTTGTTAAGTTAATATATAATAATGTTACCAAGGGTTCAAATGGTAGCACAGTATCACCTAAAAAGGATAATTAAATTATGCAAATAATGTTACTGTATACCGAGAAATTTTCGCTGCAGTTTAGTTTTTGCCTTTAACGCCCCCCGTGATGAGGGCGAATTTATTATTACAGAGATCGTTAACAACAATATACATGGGTGAAGGGCGAAAGTTTGACTACGTAAAACTTTCCCGGTATACAGAATATGATTGTGAAATATTACTGCAGTACCTTGGCTATTAGTTGATTATTTTTTCGCCTCATTAATCGATCGAATATGCCGAACAATTGTACAGATCGTCAAATTGATAAATAAGAAATATCCAATTTTTTTCATGTAGGGTACCCATTGAAAAGAAATTCATAATTTGTTTTAATCTAGTTACAAAGATACTCGAAGCCAAAATTATCGCGACAATAACATTGCATTCTTCTTCATATGAAAGGGATATTTGAAGAGAAATAGCACTGCAGCAACTTCAATGTTGACTTGATTCTACGATGGTACTTATTACAACATACCTAACCTGAAATCGATACCGGTTATCTACAGTCGTAGAGATAACACCAATGATCATGTATCACGATCATTTACCGATTGCCCGTCATAGAGGCTTGTGAGACATGAATGTTCTAGGTGTATCAAGTATCCGGTATTATAAGTAGACCACATCTGACAGACTGCTGTGTGATATGTGTTTTTGATTATTTGAAATATTTCAATTCCATTGTAAATAGTTTAAATCACGAGATATGCTCAAATAAAATCTATACAATTTGAAACTTACAGATCTTGTTGTCGACTTTTTTTACCTACCTGTCGATTTAGTTTCCAAACTGGCATTTTCCCAAAGTTCAATCTAGCCTGATTGTCCTATCACAATAGGCAAAGGCCTCAGTAAATCAATAAGGGCTGTAACATGTTTTAAACAATTATAGTGGGCCTAGTAACAAACATTGGATATGACTGTAACACCTTTTTAACAATAGTATACTACTTAACATTAAAATTTCATTAACCCCTCAAAAAAGCAAAGATTTCTTAAGAAAATATTGTATTCTTTTTTTCTGGTCATAAAACATTAAATTATTAAGGCTAAGAGAACAACTGAGCATGATCTTACGATCAATAACTTTTTTTTTTATCAAATCCAAATTTAAATCCCATATTATTTCAAAAACCCTAAAAATATGTTGTTTTTAGCTCACCTGCCCGAAGGGCAAGTGAGCTTATGTCATGGTGCGGCGTCCGTCGTCCGTCCGTCGTCCGTC
>JAUMHH010005227.1:0-11367 GCA_032359455.1 Chlamys rubida
TGATCTTAAATGTACTAGATGGCTATAATTATGGTTACTGTTTGAGTTACTGCATCGGAAACCTTTTTTTTTTTTTTAGATATGTGCTTCTAGACTTCATATTTCGAGTACTTTTTGGTTGATTCTGTAGCCTGAACCAGTAGAAAGTAATTAATAAAAAATTATTTGGTTTATGTTTCCTATAATACATTTTACATATGATGACAGTAGTTTGTTGATTTTATTTTCAATAGAATTTTAGCTTAGATTCTTCGTCTTTCTAAACTTTTACTAAAGAGATGCCGCGCGAAGAATTGTAAATATTTTTGAAATATCCTTTTTATATCATTCTAGATCAACAATTCTTAAACATGTTATAGATGTCATTTCAAATATTTAAAAAAGTTATGATGATCATATTGTTTTAATCAAGCAGCTGATTTCGTGTTCAATGCTATCTATTAACTTGTTTTCATCTTTTGCGTCTCATATCTACCCCATTGTTCCTCAAAACAATGATAGATCGCTGCAAACGTTGCAGAAAAGGGGGTCTACTTACGTGGCAGAGTATTCGACATATCGCGGCCGATGGATTGGCGCTTCAAATAAATCCTGTAAACTCATATTTTAGACATCCACACTCATCGATCACAGAACCAGTTCTGGCATCTTACGACTAGTTCACGAACAAACAGTGTTACTTAAGAAGGACACTGCCCTTACACCGTAATGTGTTTTAGGAGGACGCTCCCCTTGTAACTTAAGGTGTTAACTTGATCGAACTTGAATACGTTTTGGATTTCTACCAATTTTAGTCATTAGAAATTTAATGTTGACACTTGCTTGTAAGGTAAATGTAATTAGTCGGCATTATACCTGTCTAGCCGGCCTAGCTTGTCGATTTGTTTCATGTAATAACAATGATAGTGATTTTAACAGATTTGTAATAGTTCATGATATATAACAACCACATGTACTATGGAAACTGGCAATGAAATTCCCGCAGTTTAAAGATTCGATATTTTATGTTACGAAATCAATAGTTAATATTCGTACTGGTAAAGCCAAAGAGCTATGTAATAGATGTGGTATTATTTACCAAGATATATTAACTCATATGTTATTAAAGTGTAGTTATACTGAACACCTACGGGCCAAGCTGTAGTGCTCTATAGCAAACATTAGTGATACTGGTATACTGCTGAGTGGGCACATACACTCTCTCACAGATCACGAATTAATACATATTTTGATTGGGGGACAAACGACTTACGAATTAAATGTATTAGACATGAATGAATTTAATTGAAATCAGTAGCAGCTGTCGAAAAGACGACAAATTATACTACCAGTAGTGTGTAGATATAATCTCACACCATGATAAAGATTAATATAAATAAATAAAAATAATGTAAATGTTTAACATGATATATACGTATAAGTTGTAGTTCGTTTGTATGTATTACCTCATCATATATACACTTATTAATGATATTTATTGAATGTATGACTTCAATGTAATTAAGTGTGTATGTGTTATGTATGTTATTTGGTGCTTATGCGTATTTAATATGATTTTTTGTAATGTAAATATGTGCGCATTATTATGTTTAAATGTAATCTTCAAATTGGAGGAAATAAAGAGAATAATAATAATGAGGCGGGGCTCGTTAAGTTGTCGTTGAGGGATGACGTAACGCAGCAATCAGTGTCCCGTTAAACTAGACATTCTTGTAATAACGATAGTCTTCGTTATTATAGTAATTGCTGTTTATATGCTGATATATGGTTATTTAAGTAATTGTGCTTAAGAATATTCATTAAAATCACATATATGTCATTTATTCCCATCGATTCGTCATAATTACCCATATAGATATGACTAAACATACATTTTTATTTGTTTTGATTTATTAGTCTATATTCGGATAACAAATTGTATGTATGGCTAAATATATTTAACGGGGTGAAGGCTTTTAAGTGCGTTATCGTCGGAATTTTTAGGGTTTTCCTTATGACTGAAATTAGAATACACTTAATTAAAGATTAGCACAATTACAGAGACATTTACGCTTTCTAAATTATAATATGGAATATATACGACTCACCTGGTTAGCTTGTTTACAGATCAAACACTTCCTCAACACTGTTTTCAATTTCGTGGGAATACTTTGAACTAGAGTGAACAGCTATTGATACCTATTAAGAATATTCATATCAAATATTTTGATATTCAATATCCCACCCAAAGAGGAGTAATTAAAGGGTTTTAACAGATAACTAGGGTACATTGTTAGAGATATTCGCAGGATGACAATATACATTGTTAATATACATGTTTGTAATTCATGCTGTTGAGATATGTTGACGTCAGACCGTGCGTAATTGCACTTAGGAATAATTATTAAAACCACATCTCCGTCATGAATACGTATCGATTCATTATAACTATAAATCTAAATAACTCTAACACTAATAATGACTAAACGTTTTATCTATTTGACTTACAGTCGCTGTGGTAAGGTAGCTGTCTCACAACACTGTGTTTTTCCAATATACAGTAACTAAATGGGACTCTGTTCCGTTTACTTTAAAAGATGTTTATTCAGCAATGAACACGGTCTGAAAAGACACACAAAGTAGTGGTAAATTGCACAATAATAATTAGCATGAATTACGTGTAGAAACTAATCATAACATACAATCCTCTATCTCCCCCCAAGTCTTTGGTACACGCTAGTAATAGGGTCACTCGTATTAGTCCTAGAAACAAAGACTGATGTGAAATATGAGAATTATTAAGAAATGTCCGAATAATTGTCCTAAAATAAACAAAATGAAGCACTGAGTCTCAGTAAAAAGTTGCAAAACAGATATAACACTACGACAATTGTTATTTGGACATTTTATAATCTGAATGCCAAGCTGGCTTCTTTAAAATACGACCAGAAGTCCGGATCGGTGCAGGGGGCGGAACTACCGCTTGTGGCATATGTGTCGAGATAGGTGGCATCATTGCCGGAGGTGTGGTGATTTTGCTCACTGGGGTTGCAGGAGAACCAAACGCTAGATGACGTCGACTGAAGATGTCTCGGATACCTGATGGTGGTGAAGGGTGATCAACATCAGATGATGAACGAGGCGAACGTTGTATGGTTCTAGTAGTCAACGGAGTGGATGGTGGAGGACTCGTATCCTTACGGGGAGGGTTGCTTTCTTCACCGACGACGGCGTCTGGGACGTTGGAAGCAGGGAAAACGTCGTACGATGGGAGAGCCCAATTTAATTGTCAATTTTGAAGCGCGCTGGTGGTGTAACGACTGGGATATACTGCCTGAGGATTTTCCTGTTACACGGCCAGATCCGTCAACCCGAACTACATATTGATCAAACTGGCGAACTTCGGTAATGATTCCAGTCTTGTCCCATTTAAGAGGGTGAGGACCAACTTGATGCGTACATGCTCTCCAACTGCAAGAGGTAAGAGGCGTTTTGTGTGTTCAGACCAACGTTCACTTTCTCGCGTGTGACGATTCCGTAACGCCTCCTCGCGAGCTGCTAAAGTCTCCAGCCAAGTGTTTTGTGGAATGTACCGACCGGGTGGTATAGGAATAAAGTCTCGTATAGGACGACCGAACACGCACATAGCAGGAGATAGTTTTGTGTCTCTGTCAGGTGTGTTACGATACTGGAGATTAGAGCGTTGGAATGCGTCTGTGTTTAAGTCGCCATTGGGACTGGTGTTGCCAGTGATCAGACGCTTCACCGTTTTGACTCCCACTTCAGCACGGCAGTTACTATGGGGAAAGGCTACAGATGACAGTCTATGGTGAACGCCCCAGTTCCTGAGAAATCGATGTGTGGCCGCAGAAGTGAACTCGGGTCCACCATCTGATGCTAGTTCATCAGGGATACCAAAAGTAACAAATGTCCTTCGGAGACAGTCTATTAAACCATTGGAGCCATCAGAGGCTTTCTCCACTACCGGCCAGTTGGAATAACGATCAACTACCACTAGGTAATTACAGCCAATGTAATGGAAGAAATCTGCACACACGCATTGGAATGGATGGTCAGGAGTTATCAAAGGCGTCGGTGGTGCACTCGGGTTAGATGGAGCAATATGGTTGCAGTGGTGACAAGTTTCGCGTAGGGAGGCGCTGACAGGCGTGATACCAGGCCAGAAGATTGACGCGTCAAGGGTTTCTTCCCGGAGTGATGGTGGAATGACTATTCTGTCTTTATAAAGTACTACACCATCAACCGTATGAAGGTCGTCGCGGAATGGGAAATATTCTTGCAGTGGCCTAGGCAGCTCGTTACGGGTTCCCGGTATACCGGCCTCTATCAGAGCGATTAACGTCTGCATGTTGTCGTCGCTGGTAGTAGTGGTTCTAACGCGCTCCCAGGTGACGGATCGTAAATTGATCGCATCTAGTGTTAAATAGGCTGATGCTACGACATGCTCCTCGACAAATGCTAGGCCTGATGAAGGCATGCGTAGACCACTCATTAGACCAAAGTGGGCGATGTCGACGGCAGAAAAGGACAGTGCTGCAATGTCATCCTCGAGCACAATTTTCTCGGGCCCATCAATAGGATGTCGGGAGATAATCTGCAGCACGATGTCGTATGCCAGGCACATGAAGCATTCGAAAACGGTATCGTAGTGTTTTCTCCTTGAGGTTACGAAGTCTGTTGTTAGGAATGTTTTCCAGTGATCTATCGCCAAATAACTTCAACAGTGGCTTATGATCAACAGCTATGATCAAGTTGTCGCACCCAAGAACGAAGTGTCGAGCTTTATCAAGGGCATCTGCTACTGCCAGGGCTTCGCCCTCAACCGGCGCGTAACGCGTCTCTGCCGCGTGTGTGAACCGACTACCGACGAGTGTAATTTTCCAACCATCACGGCAGCATAGCAGGCTTTCATTAGCACAAGCGTAGTGTTTATGTAGCAACCAAAATCCAATGCCAGTCTTTGATCAATCGGTCGCGAGACACGTCAATTTACTTGGGTCGAAAAATCCGTACACCCTGCTCAATCTCGTAGGCAATGACAATTTTGGATTTCTCAAAACGTCGTTGGAGATCTTCAGTCCACTGAAACGGTTGATCTGGTTTGAGCAACTGACAGAAAGGAAGCATATTCTCAGTCATACTGAAGTCATAGGACACTTGCTTGACTAGTCCAAACCATGACCGCACGTCTGTGATGTTCATGGGTGTCGGAAAATCCAGGATGGCGCGTATGTATTTCTGTGAAGGCCGTACACTATCGTTGGTTATTTTAAACCCAGCGAATTCGAGTGTGTCTTCTGCGAATACCAATTTATCAGAGTTCAGCGTTATACCGTTACGGCCGCATATGTCAAGCCACTGGACTGCCTGAAAGAAGCTTTCTTCAACAGTGTCGGACCATAATAGAACATCGTCGACACATTTGGTTTTTTGGGGGGATGTCCGAAACAAGCTCGTCATAGCGCCTGGTGTATCCGTCGCCCGATGCAATGTAGCCGTGGGGTGCAGTTTTGTAACGGTACCTCCCCCAAGGAGTAATGAACGTAGTCAAGTGTCTGTCCTCTTCGCAGATGGGCACACTGTGATAACCGTTCCATGCATCAAATAATGTCTTCTTCTTTCCATGTGGAATAGACCGGGCTTGGTGGAATGGCGAATGGGTGTGATGAGTCTCGCGAGTGGCATGTGCATTTAAGGGTTGGAAGTCAACAGTGCGCCGAAGTGTATCATTCTTTTTCGCACAAATAACCTTTCTATGGCACCAAGTGACAGGCTCACCAACCGGAACAGGTTCAATAACCCCCAAACAAACATCCTGGTCTAGTCCAGCCTTTACTGCATCCTGCCAGTGGATTGGAACGGGTACTGGTGTATGGTGAGCGACAGGTTTCGCGTTGGAGTCCACCATGAGCTTCAAGGGAGGTCCATTAATGAGTGGTAAAGTCTGGTGTTCACATGTGTTGAATGTGCTAGACTTGTAGTGGTCAATAAGGTAACCTTTAAAGCGACCAACGTTTTCCGTTGTAGCAGGGAAAGGCAGTTTTGTCGGAGGCAGTGGTGGCAGTTGGCGTGTAGGACAATCGCATGCTTTGTCTTCGTGATCCGGTAAAGAGAAAGTAGCATCTACATGTATGCTAGCTGAAAGGACTTGAGCTCCGACGGTTGGAAATGAACCGTGGATAATACCCAATGCAGCGCAGGCTTTGCGACTGAGGAAGAGCTTGTCTGATGAGCTTGTGACATATGTCATCTGTCTGGTCTCCTGGGTGTTTCCTGCCTTGTCTTTCCCGATCAAGCGAAGGATGGTCGCCCCAAGAATTTTGATACCACCGTATGTAGCCGTGTGCATCTGCATCGTTACGGGTATGAGTTCTGATTCTCGTAGACCAAGGCGGCGGATTACTTTCAAGCCAGCGAGGCAACTCTGACATCCCGTGTCAGCCATAGCCTGCATCATCGAGACGTTGCCGGTGTCTCGCGTTAGTTTGAAGCCTAGGGCAGCATAGTCCTCAGCGGTAACTTTAGCCGTCACGTTCACAAATGGTTGAGGCTTGGAGCGTTGTTTGACCCAGGAATTCGTCAGTTCGTCATAGACATGGTGGTCGATGCAGATTGAGTGTTCGATGCCAGAATCTCTAACGGTACAGTGGTTATGTTGTAGAGAATCATGAACAGAGCACAATGCGTCGAACAAAGCACTTCCAGAAAGTGTATCACGGTCTGTCACTTTGGGTTTGTCTTTGCTTCTACATACAATTTCGAAATGATGTTTGCGATGGCAATGCCCACATATGTGTCCATATGCTGTACACTCTGTTTTACGTATGCGAGCAAGGGCAGATTTGCCGTGACCTTTTTTTCCGCAATATGCACATTGCTCTGCTTTGTTGGAGGTGTCTTTGGACGACGGTCTGTCAGCCTTGCTTTTCCGGTACGAGCTGCTGGCAGCCTCAACTGGATGAGAATCTGAAAGTCTAGAAGCTGAACGTTTACCGGCTTCCTTTGATTCAACAAATTGAAATACATCCTCAAGATTCATGTCCTGATTTTTGTGTCCTAGCAGATCAAATTGTATTTCCGGATCGGCAATTCCCCGGGTATGTACATGTACGTCACGCATGATAGCGTCATTGTAATTGACGTCGGCTGTACATCCGGGGCACTTAATCACAAACTTGCATATACCGGCTTGTCCTTTCAGTCTAGCACTGTAACTCCGGACAGTTCACGATCCTGTCGCATATTGTGTAGCGTCACTCTTGCAACCATAGTGTTTTCCTCACGTACCGCGAGCTTTTTAATTGCAGCTAAAACCTCATCCACGGTTTTGTCAGCGAGACTACCACCGGCTGATCGTGTCAAGCCTTTCCGTGATGGCTCGTCACAGAATTCTAGTAGCTGGATTACTTTATCGCGTCCAGTGATTTTCGTGGCACTGACATAGTCCGACCACCGAGATTGGAAATATGCCCACTCCTCGCTAGATCCTGCGGCACTGAGCGTGGGTCGCTTAACTTTCTCAACTTTAGCAGCGTACGCGTTCTCGTTTGGGTATGTGTACAGCGGAGTGAGCCGTGATGAGTGCCGCGACAATAGTGGCATCCAGGTCATCCGTGACATAGTCGCAGTCTGTGATACGGCAGGCTACAGCTGGCTTCACACCGTGTTCATAAATGGGACTCTTTTTTTCCAGATAAATGAACTCAAAGCCCAGGCTTATGAAACAGAGAAAGAGCTCCGACTGAAGATCCAGACCATCCACAAACATCACACTGGTACACTGGAGTCTCTCACGGTAACTAGAACATAGTATTACACTGGAGTCTCTCACGGTAACTAGAACATAGTATTACACTGGGTTACTATTGTAAACACACACTGGCACACTGGAGTCTCTCACGGTAGTTTGATCTTAGGTTTACACTGGGTTAGTATCATGAACACGCACTGACACCCTGAAGCCTCTCAAAGCTACTAGAACTTACAATTCCTCCACTGGTTTTGGTTAAAAAATCAATACTGACAAACACATATCTTTCAATGTACCTAGAACTAATTCTTTTTAACAGGGTTTGCATTAATTCCACACTGCTGACAAATTGGAGACTTCCAGCCTCAATGTTATGTTTGTAGAGAGCCAAAAATGTAATGATGATGAAATAACATATTTGAATCAAAATTTAAATGATTGTATTCTAATCTAAGACCAAAAATACAGAATTGGCAAAACAGATTAAAGAACTGAAACATGCCAAAGGAAGGAATATACGTTCCTGATTTAAGGAGAGTTCTACACTGAGAGATAATTACCTGCGGAAGCAAGAGATGTGTACTAAGAAACATTGCACTATATTTCTTAATATTCCCCGTGTTTTACATAACTGTAATTACGTTACTGTGTAAAACTGTCGTTTCCAAAGAAATTTGTTTTCTTTACGAGTGTTATCATGCTACAGTTGTGGTTGTAAAAAAAGGATGAAGATTTATGACAAAATGGGTTTTTGATATTTTTGATGGACTTTGATAGCAAGATAAACACACAAAATAATTCTTATATTATTAACACCTACACCTGTTTGATTTTGTGTGCTTAATATGCGACTATTTTCTGTCAATATTTATTGTTTTGTAGGTAATTTGCAAGCTAAACTGGCAAAACTGCTGAAGGAGGGAAAATATTAGACTAAACCCTAACCAGATCACTGAATATAATTGTATTTTTTTTTTAAATTATCCAGACATTTTCAACTCTAAGCAAAAATGTCATAGCGCTCATCACACATTTCATTTTGCAGATTGAGCCTGGTAATGGAAGATGAAAAAAGTCTTTAACTTTAACCAGAGGTACTAGCCTCGTCTGTCAATACACCGATGATATAAATATTTATATTATGGGTGTTTTGACAGATGAGGCAAGTACCTGTGATTTAACTATTAAATGCCAATTATTTTTTATTTACATGTTCTAAAGAAAGAAAGCAAGAAAGTGGATGTTGCAAGATTTTTTGTTTGAAATGTGTATAGTAATATTACATCAGTATGATTATAAAATTTCTTCATGACATCGTTTTCTGAAGCGAAATGATGTATGATCTCAGCTTTTTTGCACCGTGGGGTATTTATTAATTGAGGTTGTATTACCTTTGAATATATTGTTTTATTATGCTAAATAGTGTAAGCCTTTTTATCATATACCCTATATATACCCTTGCTGCTATGCAGTGCAGCAATACTATGACAATTTTTTGTTTAACATGTAACATGTTATTATCGCCCTGTCACACGCAACAGTACGGTGATATCACAACTTCACAGCAAAGGCAAAACTATAATTGATTTTGGAAAAAAAATAAATATTCTCATGTCATATAGCTTGTATGAATCTCACTCAATTTCACACAAATCATACAGGTTTGTGATAGAAATGAGTTTGAGAACCGTCAGGTCAGTGAATGGCTGTCAACGATACAGAACCTAAAATGAATATTTTTTTTCTATTTAGAATTTTAATTATTATGCAGTTCACGTTAAAGTAAACTCTTTGCAGTTTTCTAGTATATACCTTTTTTGGAAAGTTGTTTCATGCTTAATTCATGTTATAACATCTATATTCACACAAAGACAATTAAAGGTTGCCAATCTGTCTAGGGACCTGACACATATTGAAATTATTCCCAGTAATGTTGCAGAAAAGCATTAACACAAATATCATGAACTATAGCTCAGTGGATAAACTCCCTGCTTTATGATCTAGAGGTCCAGTGATTGAATCCCTGCAACTGAGATGTTATGATAGAAAAGGAAATTATTAAAAACTGTATTATAACTACTTTCTACAGAAAAAGGGGAAGCAACTCCGAGTAAGGTCTAAATACAGGAAATGCTGAAGAAAATGGAAACTTTTTTGTTGGAGATACAACACAGATTGTTTGGACTCTTTACTTTAATAAATTCTGAAATAATTTATTTGCTTAACTATTGGTGAAATCGTTGGTCCTCAGTTTCACAGTCACATCCACACTGTTGGACTTCACAATTGCACTTAAAGAGTGGTAAGATATATTGAACATCCGAATTAAAATTTGTTAACAAACACAAATGCATTATTGAAATATTTTTATTATTAACAAATTATAATTTCGCTTTTAAAGCAGAGAAGCTTTTCCAGTTTCTTTTTAATAAGCATATATATCTTTTAAAACACAGTGTAGTCTTGTACGTTTTTTATAATACATTCAGTTTTAAATGGATTCTTCCAATCTTTCAATTTTCAACTCAAATTTTTTTTTTCATGGTGTACAATTCCACTCCCAGAGCATGTAGATGCTAAGTTAGGGCAAGTGAACATTTTGGTTATTTTAAGGGGCCGCGGTGGCGAGAGTTTAAGGCGTCTGACGAGGCATATGTGGGGTACTAGTAGTCGCCAGGTACTGGCCGTAGGTCGATGGCTTTTCTGCGTGAACTCCTGCTTTCTCCTGCCACCAAAACCTGGCAAGTCTTTAATGACCATAGCTGTTAAAAAGGATGTAAAACAAAAAACAAACTTAACCAAATAGAATTATTTTAAAAATATAAGTCAGGCTAGTAGAATTTTTTTAAATCAACCTGCGGGCTGTACTCAAAGATACCGCTGTTTTTTCTTCTTCTTTTTTAACCACATAAATATCTTGTTCATTCAGGTATGGTGATTATGGTCTCATTAATTCAGCTAAAAACTCACAATGTCATGTCATATATAATCTTGTTTTTTTGGATCACTGCCATGTATAACTTCTGTTATTTTGTAAAATTAATGGGAGATGTAAATTGATAAAAATAACAACTACACACAATCAACATTTGCGGCAAAGTCAGCCCGTTATGATATTTTGTACATTTTTATTGTCATCCCGTCATCATATTTATATGTGTAGTTACTGGTATTCAAATTAGATTTTAACTACCTCCAATAAACTTGTTTTAACATTAGATGATTTCACAGTTTTAGTTTAAAATCTCATCTTAAATTATTATTGTTTTTAATTCATTTTCATTTAAATATTGTTTAACATGTAAATAGCTTTACAGACTGACTTTCATGAGTGCAACATATCTTAATTCTGTCTGTCAATTTGATGTTCGTGTCTCTATGAATATCCTCGAAATTCCATGGGTTAGACTCACATTTTCTCTGCACCCCTGGAACAAGTCATGGCAAAATCAAAAGCACGCTGTTAGATATTCGATTGGTTTCAGGTAAAAAACAAATGCCGATACCTGTCATTTGAAGATTACAAAGAACAGACACCCAACTTAACCCTTTCACCACTGTATACCATAATGGACTCATCCAGATCAATGCATGGTAGAGTCTACTAAAGTTACATA
>JAUMHH010005238.1:0-25955 GCA_032359455.1 Chlamys rubida
TCATTACCCATGATCGTCAAACATTAATACAGCGTGTATAAAGAGGCGGTCGACCGTGAACACCACGCGCACACACATGTGTTTTACTACACAACTAAAGCACTCGGACATGAAGGTCCGATAGTAGGGGTCAAGATAGGACAGATCAAAGTTGAAAAAGGTGAAAAGGGGATGTAAAAACATGTAAACGAAGAAGATTTTAGCACACATGGAAAACAAAGC
Source organism: Chlamys rubida (assembly GCA_032359455.1). NCBI lineage: Eukaryota > Metazoa > Mollusca > Bivalvia > Pectinida > Pectinidae > Chlamys > Chlamys rubida. The sequence continues at coordinate 223 of JAUMHH010005238.1, forward strand.
AAAGATGTAAGGCTGGATGGTGAAGTGCCTAAATTTGTTTTATGATACTAATGTATATAATGTGACAATAATGCTTCATTTGGTTTACATTAGTAGATATGTTTACATTATATATACAATCATATCCACAATATATACAATCATACCCACACTATATACAATCATACCCAATATATTCAATCATACCCACAATATATACCCACAATATATTCAACAATAACCACAATATATACAATCATGCCCACAATATATACCCACACCATATACAACCATACCCACAATATATACCCACAATATATACAACCATACCCACAATATATACAACCATACCCACAATATACAATCGTACCAACATATTCTCCACACAGCTATACTCGTTTGTGTGTTCTACATGCAAACATACAAATTGTCACAATTTCTCCATTATCCTACTGGTATTCTTTTGTACACACATACATATAAAACATATGTATTCCTATATGTATAAACATTGTACATCTTATATATATTATAACTAGATACTAATATACATGTATTATCTACAATATACAGTCATTACACAAAGAGAAGTATAAACATTGTATATTACATTTAATACAAAAAAACAAAAATGCACTGAAATGGTCAATTTTAGCTTGTCTGTGTTGGAGTGCTACAATTATGCAAGGGAATCTTGACAACTCAGTCATTCATCTTAATTTATGCGATTATCCGGGTCTCTTAGATCAGTATTATATATGTTTGCAGTATTTTTTTGGATTAAATAGTAATGTACATTGTGTGTACATTGGAGTCATTTTTAAGTTATTTCCATTCTCAAACACTCGTACACCGAGTGCCTCGGGAATGTATTTTTTTCTCCATAATATAACTAGCTATGTACACACAACTCCTAAAACATTTGACTAGTTACTATTCATGATTATTGTTTTATATATCATATACATTCATATACAACATATATACATGCATATCCATATATTTCTATAAATCTTTATATACATACATTTATACCTCATGTACACATGAAACTTATTCGCATACATAAAATATGTACATGTAAATATATATTCTGTATAATTATGTTTAGTAAATCTATTTATGCATTTATGCATATGAATTCATTACTGTTTTTCATGATACTCGTTATTGCACGTTAACGTTTACAGTGAATAAATTATCAAGCAAAATTGAAAAGAAATAAGGAGATATATTTTCTCTTTTTTCAACACACATGATTGGGTGGATGAGGGTTATACTTGGTGGGAAAGTATACACTTTCATGTTGGTGATTATGCATGCTATTGCTGTTTGTTCTGACTATTACATGTACATATACATTTATTCTAATTGTGCAAAAACAGAAGTTGCTTGATCTTTACTTTGTTAAGCGAAACTAAACAAAATTTAGACAATCATGAAAACTTCTTATGTAACTGACAATTAGATTTTATTTACATTTATTCATTTATCTTGGTTTCAAGACACAAGCTACACGTGCCTGCATAACTTGCTACACTGGTAAAGTACATGTAATTCATTGACTGTCAGATCTCGCAGCATCCTCAGTAACGAGGGATGGGATCACTTGCAACAGATGAGATAGGTTTTTAATCAGAACTTTGTCGGCGGTCGGTGAGGTCTTTACAAAGATTCGTCCGTCTGTGGTCCAGTAGGTGTCGATGGTTTTACTCCATTTGGCCCTTCCTAGTAGCTTGACTATAGACTGACGGGTCTGTGTGATGTCTACAGTAAGAAAGAGTTTTTCCCGGTCGTGCTTAAGATTCCGCTTGTTTCTGAAAACTTCATTTTTAGGGAAGTCGAAGGAACTCTTGTCTTTTGTTTTTTATATTTAACCATCACAAGGACTGTGAATGTTTTTCTGATTTAGATATAGTACAGATATATAAAATAATGTAATGTAAACGTTTTTGATTACTCAGGTAACATTAGAGTACACCATAATTACAAAACACGTTTTATAAAAGAAGAACGAAAACTAGATATTTCAGGGATACAATAATTCTTACTATCATTATCAATATTTTTTTATATTATACTTTGACAGATTATTGTCATGAAGTGTTAATAAAGGAGAGGAATTTTTCTGAGGTTATTCTGTTTTTAATCATAAATCACCAAACCTATACATATACGTTTATGTATCAATATTCAACGAAAGTTCGAAATTACAATACACTGTTAAATGAACAAGTTTTTTGTCTGAAGTTTAGATACATTGATTGAATAAACAAGATGCGTGAAGGAATGTATATGTTATATATAGCCAATGTACAAGTCAGATTGATGAAATACACTTGTATCGAAGGAAGTATGGAATAAACGAATTTCATGAACGTGAATTGCAGGCAAGGGTGAAGGTGAGCAGGACAGTCAGCGAGAGAAGCAACAAATCTGGACTCGGGCAAGGAAGACCCATTGGCACTACGGCTACGGCAGGATCAACAGGAAGCTCAAGGAGGCCCATTGGCACTACGGCTACGGCACGACCAACAGGAAGGTAAAGGAAGACCCATTGGCACTACGGCTACGGCACGACCAACAGGAAGGTAAAGGAAGACCCATTGGCACTACGGCTACGGCAGGATCAACAGGAAGCTCAAGGCAGACCCATTGGCACTACGGCTACGGCAGGATCAACAGGAAGTTCAAGGCAGACCCATTGGCACTACGGCTACGGCACGACCAACAGGAAGCTCAATGCATACCCTGTGGCGCGTGGAACTAGTGCAGAAGGCGAGGTGGGAGGGCGGGACTAGGGAGGATGTGTATCACAGCGCGAGGATAGGTGTGTGTGGAGGTCAGTCAGGGGGCTACATATACGTAACGTTATCAGTTAGCAACAATGCAACGGTTAGATATATTGGATAGTTTAGTTAAAAATTGATATTTCTGGTACAAATGAAGCTGTTCTTAAAATACATTCCATCATCATTGGTTTGACCTACTGAAGAGTCACCCACCTTGTGACCGTAACTAATCATTAAAAATATTTACAAGAAAACACATACAAGTATTAAGAAATTAATAAGGTCAATGGGGAATAACAAATAAAGGAAACCTTTACACCAATGTATAACTTACTTTGTCCTTTTATAACTCAGGAGTGTAACTAAATTTAAAGAAGACTCCATGTCAAAGTTTACCAATAGGTATGTATATAAGGTCAGTGTACCCAAATAGATACCACAATTTAAAAATGTGTTATAAACTCCTCGTTAACAAAAGCTGAGTAATTTAACGTGTATGACGTCCCAATGTCATTATTTACCGTTTTATATAACACAACAAAATGGACAAGGTGATTATTAAGCTCACAATAAATTCCAGCTTCACTGTTACGGTCAATTTTGTGGTCTTTAAGTGAAGCAAAGCAAAGAGAAATTTATTTTCGCGTTTATTAATTGATTTACATCAGTTTCCCTTTGTAATGTTAGTGTTTGTCGAGTAATGCGTAGCTGTAAAGGGGGCTGTCATCTAGTTTTGATGCTAAGTCTATAATGAGTGTTATGTATATGTAGAAGATGCGGGTAGGTAGTACAGTGTATCAAGTATATATTGAGTTATCTGTAGCTATACACGAAGCCGGCAACTAGTCTTCACCAGCAGCTGATTAAGTTATGTAACTGTACAAAAGGGCTGTAGCTGGTACATGAATTAATTCAAAGTGATATTGAGCTATATCTTGGAACTAATACATTAATGTTAAGTGCTATTGAGCTATAGCGGGGAACTAATACATTAACGCCAAGTGATATTGAGCTATAGCTGGTACATACATTAACGCCAAGTGTATATTTAGCTATATCTGGGAACTAATACATTAACACCAAGTGTATATTGAGCTATAGCGGGGAACTAATACATTAACGCCAAGTGTATATTGAGCTATAGCTGGTACATACATTAATGTCTAGTGTATATTGAGCTATAGCGGGGAAGTAATACATTAATGCCAAGTGTATATTGAGCTATAGCTGGTACATACATTAATGCCAAGTGATATTGAGCTATAGCTGGGAACTCATACATTAATGTCAAGTGATATTGAGCTATAGCTGGGAACTCATACATTAATGCCAAGTGATATTGAGCTATATCTGGGAACTAATACATTAATGCCAAGTGATATTGAGCTATAGCTGGTACATACATTAATGCCAAGTGATATTGAGCTATAGCTGGTACATGCATTAATGCCAAGTGGTATTGAGCTATATCTGGGAACTAATACATTAATGCCAAGTGATATTGAGCTATAGCTGGTACATACATTAATGTCTACTGATATTGAGCTATAGCTGGTACATACATTAATGTCTAGTGATATTGAGCTATGTGTAGAGCTGTAGAGTAGGCTGGGAACCTTGATCTGTCAATTATTATATCTGCTTATTTCACGAATTGTATATTATATAATTTTTGTTTCTGGATGTAATTATTTGTAAATGTATTTAAGTTAATTCCACACCTCATCATTAACCACTAACAGTCCGTGTGATTTTACCCCAGAGTCGCGTTTGTTAGTACTGGCCCTCTGGTTCTCTTTGTTCCCCGGTTAATCAAATAAAATGAATGTTTATTTAGGTTGTATTAGAACGACACCACGTCAATATACCAATACAAGTGAATACCATTTATTTTGAAATCAACAATTACCTTTCATGCGATATATACGATACCTCATTGAACACCAATCAAATAATGTCTTTTCTCGTTTAAATCGGACCGACAATTCATTGGTAAGGGTCGAGGAAGATTTCGCTCTGTTAGCTTTAGAGAGTAATTAACAGAATTGTTGTATGGCATTACCAAGTAAAAAGAGTTTGATATTGTTATTCAATTATTGTTAATCTTGACCTTAATTGATATATTTGAATCCACGAAGCTTCAACTGTCGAAAGATTAAAAGTTTTAACCTATGAATTTGCGTTATTTATTTTCTTGATAAAGCTGACAATGTTCTTTTGGCAAATCTGCATGGTGAGTGTCCAAGACGCTTAAGCGTCTGATTGACATGGATTAAGGAGACATTACAACACCTATGTCACTGGAACATTTGCCAACGGAATTAAGATCACAATGCAAATGTTTACCGACTAATTTACTGACAAACCTTTCTCTGACGTTGAAGTGTCGCCATATGTTTCCTTTAAGTGCTGAAACGATTTTCTTATGTTTTCTTTCACAAATATTTCTCAATTTCAAGAGGGTATGGATATTGTTCGACAATCGCAAGTTGAGCTACTCCACTTATCTAATTGATAAATTGGTGTGTCAGATTTTTATCGAGAGTACTAATGAGATATTAGGCACGAGTTCACGCTGTATGACGAATGCTTCAGCTGTTATTGCTAATTGATAGTCGATAGAGGGTGTGTAAATAGACAGCCATTTCTGACCAAGGAATAACACTTATACTGTGAAATTGAGTCGACCTCTCCCTGCTGTTCAGCGGGTAGCACACAAAGTGGTCTCCTTAGCTTGTTTGCATGGAACATATTGCTTTTATCTGGTATTCCGGGAAAAGTTTGATCCATCATTGTATTCATGTTAGACCTGCCTTGTTAAACCATCCCGTTTTTAAAACATGTTAATCTCCCACTTGTTTGAAGACCTGATAAATGTTCAACCAGGACATTAGCCTGTATCGATCATCCTGTCTTAACCGGACACGGAATTAAGTCAGCGCTATATATATTAGATATTTAGCTATGATTAGCACCTCTACTAGAAACTGTTTAAACGTAGCTGTTAATAAGAATGTTGTTATCGCAAAGTATGTCTAACCTATTCACATTTACTAACAATGCAATAAATAAATAAGTCGACTAAATATGTTATTCCATGACATGGGTCAACATAGCTATATTTACATGACAGACTTTATATTCTATTTTCTGATATAATGTACTACGTATTTTATTCCGTAACATGATAGACTACGTATTTAATTCCGTGACATGATAGACTTCTTATTTTATTTCTTGACATGATGTACTAGATATATTATTTCGTGACGATGATGTACTAGATATATAATTCCGTGACATGATAGACTACGTATTTTATTCCGTGACATGATAGACTACGTATTTCATTTAGTAACATGGAACAGCAAAGCTATACTTACAAATGTACATGAAAAGCTATGTATGTTATTCCGTGACAAAATAGACTACGTATTTTATTTAGGGAGCAGACTAGATATCTTTTTCTACGAAATGATAAACTATGTATATATGTATTTTGATTCACTGACACGGGTCAGTAGAGAGTGTATCATTACGTGATATACTATGTATTTTATTCTGTGACATGAATTGGTATAGCTACATTTACATTATAGACTACATATATCCATACTTGAGACTAATTAGTATAGATTTAATACCTTGAATACTACAATTTTATTCCATGAAATGAGTCTGCATAGATGTAAGCGTCAACACAAACGGATAAAATACACTACAACGTCAACACATTAAGACGAAATACACTACAACGTCAACACACTAAGACGATATACACTACAACGTCAACACACTAAGACGAAATACACTACAACGTCAACACACTAAGACGAAATACACTACAACGTCAACGCACTAAGAAATACACTACAACGTCAACACACTAAGACGAAATAGGCCACAAGATCAACACGCAAGCACACAATACACCAAAGCGTCTACACAAGACAAAAATACCACATTGTCAACACAAAATACAAATATACCAAATTATCAACATACAAGACAAGATAAACTAATTAGTCAATACACAAGACAATATATACAACAACGTCAATACACGACAAAATATACAACAACGTCAATAAACGACAAAATGTACCACATCGTTAACACACAAGACAAAATATACCTCATCGTTAACACACAAGACAAAATATACCACATTGTTAACACACAAGACAAAATATACCGCATCGTTAACACACAAGACAAAATATACCTCATCGTTAACACACAAGACAAAATATACCTCATCGTTAACACACAAGACAAAATATACCACATCGTTAACACACAAGACAAAATATACCACATCGTTAACACACAAGGAAAGTTATACTATAGCGTCAACAAACATGACAAAATTAACAACAGCATCAACACACAAGACAAAATAGACCACATCGTTAACACATAAGACAAAATATTCTTCATTATCAACACACAAGGTTTACTATACCATAATACAAGCACACAGAGAAAAACAAATATCGCAGCGTCATCATAAAAACAACAAAGATATATATATATATATATATCACAGCATCAACCAACAGAAACAAATTATTAAATAACATCATGACAATCACATGGAGTTCAGGAATTTGTGATATTGACAGTGTGTCTCTAATTTTAGTTATAGCGGGTCAATATTTTCTTTATGACGTCTATTCAATTGCAGCGTCACAATGCTTTCTACCAAATGAAGTACTGTTCTGCTGACAATTTTCATACGCAGTGCTTGACAATAGCAAAGATATTTATATATCTAATATAACAATTAATGACTTTTAGCTCAGTGGTTATATGAACCGCAAAAGCCACACTGACATCAACTTTGTCCCGTCCAAAGAGCTTTTTTCATATTTATATTATAACATAATCACCTCAATAAAAGTCTATATTTGATAACTAAACAGAAGCGTCGACACAGGAGCACAAAAAATACCATAGCACCAACGTAAAAAGAAAAAAGGAACTTGCGTCAATAAAATTTGGCACATATAGGAATTAAGGGGATGTCAAAACAAAACGAAAGTCAACATGAAATTTCAGGGGGAAAAGAAACTAAAAGCCATTCCATAGCCGTTTGTAGCCATGGTATTGTCATGTGCGCCAATTGTAAGCTCGTTCAGACTTTATTAGAAGTTATGGCAGTGCATCTCTATGGAGAAACCAAAGGTAGCTGTATTGACAGTAATAGGTTATATATAAACGTAATTAAATTTCGTGTACATAGGTTAAGTTTGATATCATTTGCTTTATTGTGAAGATGTGATAATATTTTACAAAGTTTGACGTACAATAATATTGTTTATTGTATTTGTAATAGTTTGTAAAAATATTAAACAAATCTAGTAAAACACTTGACGATACATGTACAGTACATATAGTGACCATACAGCTTAGTCCGTGTCTATGTACGACACAATGACAAGGACCTTTCCTAGCTTACCTTGTACTACAGTCTTAAACAAAGCCAACTCTGTATACATACTTGTCTCAGAAACTGGTACGAAAACAAATAGGTGTCATTTTAATGTAGCTAACAATTACAAGGGAGCTCTGGAGAGCACTTCAAACGCCGTGTCAGAACGGGGATCGTTTTGACAGAACTTAAACAAATTAATAACAACCCACCTATATCAAGTAGCAAATATTTAGTCAAAACGAAGTTTCTAAAATACACCGAATAATAACAGTTGTTGGCTAAGAAAACCAGGCTAAGCGCTAATCCACTCGGCAGATGAATGTGTTTGGATAGGACACTGGGCGGGTAGATTCTTCACACACACTAGTCGGTCGTAAACAGCGAGATACCGTTGTACAAAGAGCTTTATATCAGGTAATTGTACTCAACACTTGAAAGCAGGGCGACGCACTGTTATGTCCATCATTGAAGTTGTACGGTTATCATTAGAAATATCAGATTTCGGTAAGGACTGCCTGAGTAGTACCCTACCATATCATTATAAGCTGCGTTTATACGTACCAAAGTTAACTCTTTTCTCAAGTTTTTTTTAAAGGTAACAAGAACAAAGTATTGTTTATGTTTTATGATTATCGCTTTGTTTTCTAATTTGGTGATATCCCATTTTTCTCATATGCACGTTATCTATGTATTGGTCACATTACTGTCAATTGCTTTCTGACTATCAAATGCTCCTTGAATGTTTGCGAACGTATTTGTTTACCATATAAGTTGTTTAAAAGATCTTTTCTATTATCATACATGTAATTATTTTGTATTTATGCAATTGTTTTCAATTTAATTTATTTTGTAGAAAATATTTTTAAATATATGTTCTCTAGTTTTGTTCTGAGTGTGGAGACAGTTACGAGCGTTGAGCAGACTGTATTTTAGGGTTATGATGGACACTCTCAATGTTTTGTAGAACTTTTCTAAATGCACATATTTGAAGACTGTCCGAAAGTAAAGAATATCGTTAGATACAAGATAAAGGAAACTATATTTAGATACATATTAACAAGAAACATTAGCTCTTGTGAACTACTATTGCGACAAAAATATGTATGGAAATCTATAAAGCATTATAAAATATCATATGAAACAAGGGTAATCACAGATAGCCTATCCATAAATAGCTTTAAATCCTATCACAATGAAAGGAAAAGCTAGCATATCTAAAGTTTCAAACTGATCGGGAATTCCCTGCCTACACAGGCCCCCAAAACATGAAACTTTGGGTATATTAAATTACAATAAGAACAGGGTTGATATGACACTAAAATTCAAATTACATAAAGCAGTTATTTTTATATCCGCATTTTTCTGTAATTAGTATGTTTATTGAGGGTTTTTAAAGTGACTAAGTTGAGCTCGTGGAACACCAATCAGTACTTAAAACCTTTATCATTTCCCCGCAGATAGACCGTACTTAAAAGTCAACACTAACAGAGGTATGTAGTCTTGAAAATATTGTGAATCTCTATGCTCTTCTTCAAACTTGATTTTCTTATGATATAACACATTATATGCTTTCTATGTTGGCGTTTAAAGTCCCCCTTCTTTGCCGTTTTGAAGGTTTTGCAGATTGACTTGCATTATCTGGGAAGTTTTGATTTCTTTATACTAAAATGTATTAACAAGTTTCGTATACCAATCCTGATCCTTGAATATTTTGAGGGTAACATGGCTGACGTTCAGTTATGAGATTTGCGAAAGGTTTATTATCTTGTAGATTACAATAGTTTAATAGAAATATGCATACATACGATTGTTCTACAGAAAATATAAATATATGCAAAGATCTCTAACTTTTAGAAAACTTCTAAAGTGATCATCAACCCCCCTCATTGTAGGTGTGTGTCCTTCAGGGATCAAGACTTAGGTGTTCATGTGAATGATATAACCTCGTCAACACATCAAATGGATACCAATGACAATGACATTGCCAACTTTAATGACGATTCCAACTAAATCCAAACATTTTGTGACGACATAGGCGTTAGACAATCTCAAAAATAAAATGGAGATCAGGCGAAATGAACAGCTGTCTTTTTTTCCAATTGGAAACATTAAAAGAAACTGTAATTATATTTTTCACGAATTAATCATAGATGAATCTTTCGAAAAAGAAGGCTCCGGCATATTTTTTCAGAAAAAACGTATCAAATCTTCCAAATAAAACACATTCGGCCTTTTCTAACCAAGTGTCTCAAATTATTCAACTGTTTCATTATTCTTCATTTTGATTCTCCCTTTAAATATTTGGAAAACTTTCCCTCAATCCATACTGAAAAAAAGAAAACAGAAATAAGCTGCCAGAAATACATGTATATCAAAATCCTTTTGTACATCTCCGAACAACATATTTAGCTAACTGATGTGGTTACATTTGAAAATTAAATTTGATATTTGAAGCTTTACAACATTAGAAATAAATGGAAATTTCCAACTGGTTTTCGATTGACTTGTGTCACTAAATGCAAATGGTAACCATAGACAACACAATATTGTTTAACCATAAACAACACAACATTATGTAACCATAGACAACATAACGTTGTGTAACCATAGACAACTCAATATTGTTTCACAATAAACAACACAACGTTTTGCACAACATTGTTCCTACAAAAATGGTAACCATAGACAACACAACATTGTGCCTACAGAAATGGTTACCATAGACAACACAACATTGTGCCTACAGAAATGGTTACCATAGACAACACAGCATTGTGCCTACAGAAATGGTTACCATAGACAACGCAGCATTGTTCCTACGAAAATGGCAGTTTCTACCATCTGGTAAAACAGCTTATGTAAAATACATGTATATCAAGATTCTAAAATAAACCAGAAAAAAAGATTAAACACAATTTTCTTGTTTTGAAATAAAATAAAAAGATTGAAATGCATCTTTTATCAACAGTTTTAATAGTATCCTACACAGTTTCTTTCAGGCATATTCACCAAAATACGCCTCCACGCATCATGGAATATACCATCACATACACTACAAAGATATTTCCTTTGTTAAGTATTTACTCAGATGTTAGAATATGGAAATAATTAACATAAGTAAAATCAAAAATGTATTCCATAGTATCAATATTCATTGTTAACGTAATTCACTATCCATGATCAGTTTCTAATTGATGAATATGAGATTTCACGATAAAATTTTTAACTAATACGATAGTTTACCAGTGAAAGATGACTCTCACACATAAACATATACAAGGGATTGCACCTTTAAAGGTATGCTGCACAGTATGCCAAAACGTAAACAATGCATCATACAGCTGTAACGTCCTTCTTGGACACATCGGTGATGCTAGGCTCTAAAAAGCTGCAAATTCAAGTAGTCTAAACTGCTGCCGAGCGGCAGATGAGTAAAACCTCTCAATTTATGAATTTAAACATTTACAGAAATACTGATTATTTTCAAATCAAATAATCTGCAAAGTGCGTATATTATAAACCTACTATTTTTTATGATAGACATAAAGTTAATGTATATGGATATAATTTTACAGATTGTTGTATCTATACCAGCTTAATTTTTATTTTAAAAGAAAGCAATCATGATCACACCAGATAATGAACAAAAAAATCCAATAATTCTTTCTGAGTGAATGCTCTACATGTGTAACCAATAGTAACTCATTTAGAATAGTTATATTACTGAAAATTGGTGTTAATGAATAACGTGTAGATTCGACTCGTCAGCATGATTTAATACTTAGAACAACAGTTGACCCTTTCGACAAATTGGCCATAATGTGTGCAGATGGTGACAACGTGACGATGGCCTTTATGCTGATGATAAGGTAAAATTGTTCCAGTACGAGTAGATTGACGAGAATTAGAGGGATAGATTAGATATCTCACTACTTCTGCCTGTGTCAACAGAGGCACGCGTTCATGTCAGATTTACAATAAACACGCTCACCTTGCTATAGTTACACTACAAAACGCGTCGACGGAATTCAAGTGGGTTTAGTGATTATTATGAGCACAAAACAACATTATAGGGATAATGGACTTACGAGATCTGAATAAATAAACTTTATTTTAATCCGTTTGATTCTAATTTGATCACTCCTTGTTAAGCGCTATTAAACGACACCGTGTAAGAGGGGCTTGCTCTATTGGTCCCATCTGTTACGTTATCGACATTCATGTTCTGTCAGCTTGAGTATTAAATCACACGAAATATATATCAGATAAAATAATATGTTTAAAAACTGTTTCTAAATTATCTTAAAAAAATAACCTGATGTGCATTTTCATTGTAAAGTCATTGAAGAGGGTAAAATGTATGATTAAAGATATATGAAAGCTGTATCATTCCTGGGGCAAAGATATCCATATATCATAATACCGCAATGTCATAGATTTGCATGCTTGTTATGTTTTATATAATGCTACCTCCGTTGTTATTTGTTATATAGTCGCTTGTAAAAGCCTTTCATAGGCTTGTGTGGCCTTGTTTAACCATGTACCGACTTTCAAATAAAATGTAATTGACTTGACTTGACCGCCTTAAAACAGAAGGTTTAACATATTTCTGCACAGATAAATGGGGGTATCGTCGTCAATCCTCAATACCGCTCGATACAAAAGGACAACAAGAACTGAGGAGGCATAGAAAAACAAACAAGCTAAACAAAACAAAAAATAAATGTCCACGTGTGGTATGAAGGTCGATGATACTCCTGCTAATTAGTATGTCTTGATGTCTATGTTGACACTTTCCCGGCACTCACTTTGAGGTCGTGACATTATCTATATTTGACCTAGATTTACATGTCAGGTGTCGTCAACGAAGCAGAAGACGCTTATCCATTCAGAACACCTAATCTTATTATCGTTGTACTTCATAAAAGGTGTCCATGTAAATCTTTTCTTTGTTCATACTTTGCTCTATTTTAATCGATGACCATTTAAAAACAAAAACAAGTCGGCCATTTTGTTTCTATGGATATGCATACGGTCCGTTTATAATATTCGCCATTATCTTATCTCATTTTTGAAATATTCAGAGTAAAATCAATCTCCATTAACATATTATTTGAACTAAATGATTGAACGAATTGTTGAAATAATTCCCTCTAATGCCAAACTTTCCACTTTTAAACCCTCACTTTGACCTGTATCGAGCGTTTTATCGTTATCTATAAAATATCAATAGCATATGCTTTAACATAACTAATGTATAACTGTGGAACACGTCACGGTTGTCTTGGCATTTAAAGGTACGTTTAGACATAAATATGCGGGTTTGAGTTCCAGTCTTGATAGTTTTTATCATGGGAACATATCTGTTATATACATGATTTATTTATAAACGAGACTCTGCTTATGTAAAGTAAAAACAAATTTTATTAACATAATTTAGCAAGATGATTTGGAAGAGGTGTTCTAAACGAAAATAGCATTTTTTATATAAATTAATTACTACAAATATTTTGTGTGTGATATCCATTACACTTACCTTGTTGAACTTTAACCTTGTAATAAATATCAACATGTCTAAAATAATAATTTTGCATCATAAGTCCATTATAAATCTGACTATATGTTACAATCTTTATAATGAGCTTAATAAGCAAACAAAGGCAGCTAATCGTTCTCCGCTCAAATCTACTAAAGTCAACACACCGTACACGCTGAAGTTAATCTCTCCGAGTGGAACTTTGCCCAAATGGACAGCCGCGTTAGCTTCGTGAAGAGTTTGCAGAAAAATCCAACCTTTCAAACATTACGTACCATACATGATATCGAATACAATATCAAATATGCATTCATAAAACCAAATGGAATTATTTCAAATTATATTAATCGTTCAAAGATTATTTATATGAAAGTCAGAGAAAATAACATTTCAGACCGTTGGTACAGTGTATATTGTAGAGGTTTTTTGGGGGTTATTTTGTTGGGTTTTCGGCGTTAAAGAAAAATTCCGGTGAGAAATTTACGTGTGTATGAATATTTAATGAATTATGAATTTACACGAAATGTAAAAATTGGTAATATCTATGAACCATTGTTTCCAAATCACATAGTCAAACATAGATAAACGGTAATCGGCGTGAAAGGAATTCTTCGAAATCGTTTTTTCACAAACATTTAAAGTAATTAAAATGATTACATGTACACCTAAAACCAATATGCGAGAGTGTTGGTTGACCATCAGAAGGGTCTCTGTAGAAGGTGTGTCGGAGTGGTCTATTCCGTGTAGTTTGTAAGAGTGACCATGTACAGGTACGAGACCATCGATGTAAGCTGACCACTCTTTAAACACAGGACATTAGGCCGTAACCCTCAACATGGCACCAAGCCTCTCACTGGCCGTATAGTTAATACGCAGATTTACCTTTCTAATTACGATCCTATTAGCTGAAGTCTAAATGGGCGGTTAAGTGTTAAAACACCCGTGATTTTCAACATACAAAATAGCCTGTAGGTAACATACAAGTGTATGAAAAGGAAATATTTTCCTGTCATGTTTAAGCATTTGATCAGGTGCCTGCTCATTGTCGTACTTGTTGGAATACTATTGACATAACTTCAAATATTTTACCATTTTGGGTAAATTATTGATACAGTTGTCCAGATGCGATCTGTGTGAAGATATTTTCATAAAATTACAGGACGGGGAAACGGACAGGTAAGTGATACAGTAGATATATATATTACGTACGAGTCGCGAATGTGTTTTTAAAGCAACTGTCGTGTCATTTTGATGCAATTCCATCGACAGATTTTGTTTGAAACTTAAATGCATGCGTACAAAAACAAGTTGATGATGTATTTGCGACGACCTTGCAATGCATGAATTCCGGAAACTGTTCCGCACAGCTTTCCTTGCAGTTCACTTCATTAACTGTCAAAGTCCTATAAGAGCAGGACTAGGAAAGTTAAGGCTATATGCTACCTCCATTAACCTTGTGTATCATGTTTTACGTTTCTAAAATAGTTCAACAGGAAGTAACATGAACAATTTACTAATAGGATTTAATCAACATTTAAACTGTTCACAACTATCGCTAAGGTAATTCTGAATTTTAGTAAAATATTCATTAAAAGTGTTCAAGGGGGATAGTCCAAAGGATAGGACGTGAAAGGATATTATATAATCAAGGGGCATAAATCTAACACACAAATCACTGGTACATTATTAAAGATAGCAGAAATGATGAAGTTAGCAAAGCTACACAACTCAATAGCTTTGATACCTCAATAAATGTCTGCCATCTATCAAACTCAAGCATAGACATGTCTGCTCCACTACAGCGATTTTATTTCTAGTTTATTGTTTCATTTTTGACTCCAGAATGGGGGACATGAAGACAGCTTAACGAATTAGATTGATTTTTTTTAAATCTAAATAAAAACAGAATATACTCATGATATTAGATATTAAATTTGCACGAGTTACATTCATAAATGTACCTAGTTAGTCTCATCATCTACGTTTTAGAGAAGATCCGGGTAACAAACGCATGCCTTGTCTCGGTGGGGAGACAACTCCGTGTAAGGTGTGCAATAACAGAGCAAGTGTTACGTCACAATCTATCGTTACATCACGCCGCGAGGGAAATTATGTAATATATTTTTACCTCCTGTATATGAGATTTATCCAAATATGGTAACATCTCCGGAAGTGACCACACGCTAATTGATTTTGATGTTAGAAAAATTAACTTTATTAGCACATTGATAAATGTGGCTAGTTCTTAATCAATAACAGTGAGGTTATTGGAGTGAGGATTTTATGCGTCTTTAAATGTTCTACAAACAGAATAATTATTTTTATCAGTTTTGAATAATTTGCAGGTTTTTTGCAATTAAAAATTCAGCAATTTACCAAAAGATACAAAAAATATTTCAATACATATTTACATTTTCTTTTTACATACATTATCATCTATATACTACTTTATACCACCTACCGGTGGCATGATAAATTCATTGTCATGGGTTGTCAGAATGAGAATACTCAAGAAGAAGTTTAGATCAAATTCAGAGCCACTCATGGAAAGAATTTATATAGGCTTGCCAGTTATTCAATCCATTTGACTATTACATCTGTCAATATAATTTGTTGAAATGAAAGAAGAAGTGGAGAACGACTTGAGAAGAACTTGAGAACAATTTGAGGACGGATTTCCCATTTCTCGGCATTTAGGAAAGTATTTTCTCAAAAAAGAACGTCTCATCGCGCTAGGTGACGTCCTGAACCGGAAGTGATATCCACACAAAAGTGATCCGCGTAAGAAAATAGTCCGTCATAAGCAAATCAATATAAAGTTACGAAAACATATTGTGAGGATAATAACACCATTTTAAGCGTAAATGTGCATATGGAAAAGTCAATGACGATAGGGTTGTTTAAAAAAATTGATAATCTACAATTATTGAACAATGTCAATAAAACTACTGTTCAGCTGCATTATTTAAGAATAAACTTTTCTACGAAAATATTTTTTTCTGCAATTTGTTTTATACACATGCATATAATGTATCTAAAGTTGTGTATTAGTGATGTCACACTGTTATTAATCAATAGATATACAAATACATATAGAAAATATGTGTTTGTTAAACGCATTACCCATCTATCATTCCATACCCCTGCACAAGGATGACAAGAATAATATAGTACTAAAGGGTACACTTGTCTCATTCCCCTTGTGTGAAATCATCAGTAAGAAGGATCAGTGACTCAGATCTACAAAGTACCTCATGTACTCATGTAATTATCCCTGTTTCTAGAAACAAAGCAAAATGTCTTACTTGGCGAAAAGTATAAATCAATATCAAACTGCAATGGTTCAGTAGCTTGCTTAAGGCAGCTGTAACATACATGTACCTACAGACCTTGTGAATCTCTATAATATTATAGAAACTTCTCGAAATTTATTAATAGCCAATTATCAACATTCATGAAAAATACTGAGTCAGTACATTATATATTACTTGATAAACACGTCATATGACATTTTACCGGAGCGTGCATATTATTCTTAATACCTGCACTAGTTGCATGTAGTCTCCACCAGGGCAATGAGTGACATTACCGTACACAAATATGGAGATAGTAAACGAGACGGAGCAATACAATATCGTTTCAAACGTTACTTCGTATCCAAGGGTAGTGTTAAAACACGATGAATTATAATAATCGATTAAAAGTTACAATATAATGATTTCATTATATTAAATCAATAGTCTATTTGTAAGAAAATGCCCTAGATTACTGCATAAATGATATCTGTTGATACTACCAAAAGCATTGTGCATATCAGCAAAACACGCCACAAGCTTTGGGATGTGTGTTCTGTTGTTCAATTCAAAATAGCATAAGTAATAAACAAATTTGTTTCTTCCTTAACAATTCTTTTTATCAGCCACTATGTAACTTGTTTCTAACAATTTGGATAACCAAAGATTAAAACGTCAATATGATTTTTTTTCCTAAACATTTTCTTCGGGTTGGTAAGTTTTAATTATGAAAAGTTCTTTTTACACAACTAATGTGAGTTTTTATGTGACGTTTAGATGACTAGTACGGTATGTACTCTGTCACCTTATATGGCCATGATCGAAACGTCACATAGAAACTCTTATTGGTTGTGTAAAAAGAACTTTTCATAATCCATTATATAAGTTTCACATTTGCATTGATATAGGTTCAATTCCGCTATAACCAATAGGCAGAAGTGGATCTTTCCCTTGAAGGATAGTTTTAATATCACTATTTGCCTAATTGTGTAGAACCCATGATAATTAGCACGATTAGCAATGATAGTATATTAAATTAATTAACTTACTTTCGGTTAGAAATAAGAAGAAATTGAATAATCTTTCCAAATTTTTAATTTCTGCTTCACAACTGAGATCAAATGAATAATTACATATATTGTCCATCCTCCATAATATGTCTGTATTGATGTGTATCACTCACTCAATTTTGTAAAATGTGTTGTAATGTGTATGCTGATTAGCCGAAAGGCTAAAGGCCAATAAACTAAACTAAGCTAAACTATATAGACGTCTACGCTGGATTGTGAAGGACACTGCTCTGTATAACTTGACGGGATGCTCCCGAATTCCACATTGTGTACTTCGTCAAGATACAAGAATATTTATTGTCCGTCGATTTCGCAAAACATTCAACATAATCTACCAAGAGCTGCTTGTATTTCGGCAAAACATGAGTATAATAACAGAGACAAAAATATTACAACATGAAAAAAATAAAACAAAAACACATGTACTATAGTGTAAGCACAGAAAAAACAACAGAAAAAGAGTTTTTCACTTGGAAAGCATTTTGCACCTAATAGGCACATTGCACACGGTAATCACATCAGCACATGGTAATATAGGCACAATAGCACATTTAGCACATTTGCATACAGCACATAAAACAAAACATCACATGGAAATCTTATTAGCACATAGTAGACACATTTGCACACTGTAAGCACATGAGAAAGCACACTAGCACATATAAATATAGTCACCCAGTCATCTCAAGCCCTTCCCTTACAACATCTCCTTAACTATAGGAAGATTGAATTTTAAAACATTTTGGAGAATGATACAACCAATTTTTAGTTTTCGAGTTGTTTAAAAATGGCCGCTTTGGTCACTGACTGGAAGAAGCAATTACGGTTATAACTCAAGTTCGTTGAAGTCGACTATATGGTACTTTGTGGGAGTGGTACATAAACAGAATACTTTATATGTCGAACAGCTGACTGTTGAGTCATTTTTTATAGATATATCTCATTAAAATATGTTTATTACACTAACAAAATGTTAATTACAGACATTAAGTTCAATTAATTATTATTATTTGTTTTTAGATATGTTAAAAATATTTTATATAAATTTAGATATTTCTTTTTCATTTAAGCTATATCTTACACTTTTGCAACCCCTCTTTTTGTATCAAATTCTAAATTGTATTGCCATAATTATTACAATCAAGGACGGACCCAGATTTTTTACATCGGGTACCCTAATGTTACCTGATTGCCCAGATCATCAAGCTTTTCAGACCATCAAAGGCTACATAACTACAAAATGTACCTTTAATTGTCGTTAGGGGGATATTTACAACATGTCAAGGTTATCACCAGAAACCGGAAGTATAGGTCATCAAAGGACCTAAGGTCATCCCGCTGCTTTTAGGTAGTCAGGTATGAAGAGGGTAGAGGTGACCCGAGTTAACCAAGGTACACACTTAAGGTAGAGGTGACCCGAGTTAACCAAGGTACAAAGTTAAGGTAGAGGTGACCTGAGTTAACCAAGGTACAAAGTTAAGGTAGAGGTGACCGGAGTTAACCAAGGTACAAAGTTAAGGTAGAGGTGTGAGTTGTAATGGGGAATACAGAGTACAAGAGGGAAAGAAATAATGAGGACATGACCAGTCTACCTTAACTTATATATCAGATGAACTTTTTTAAATGCCGTTTCTTATAATTGATATCATCTAAGGGACATAAGTCTAATACAGCTCAATGGAAAGACATTTAAAGTAGTATGTAATCATGTACCTTACATATTTACATAAACAGAACATAAACAAGAACATTATAAAAACAGTTACCATAACCAAAATGTAATGGTAAAATATTTGTTAGACAAAGTTAAATTTAAAAATAAAATGACATGACCAACAATCACACGCATGCATGCTCCATCAAGTGTGTGTGTACGTCTCGTGGATAGTTTCTTCTCTCTCCACCAGACGGCGCGCGTGTCGTAGCGCGTGTCGTAGAAGGCCGAGGGTTAATCATAACAATGAGAAAATCTCCATGCTGTTTGCTAAATGGACAAATGTACGCAGACTTTTTCCGATTTCAATCTGTATATGACATTACCATGCACAGACTAGCGAGTGGGGAACAGTACGGCTAAGGAAGGGTTTGTAAGGACTAATTAGGGCACACGACAAGCACCTGTCAACAACAAACTTGCCCCCAAACTGTGAATTTATTAATATGAAAATAATCAAATGTTATTCTGAAAACGCTTGGATGCCAAAACTGTCGAATTCAGGTTCCCCTGTTCACACAGGCAAATCGCAAATATAATATAATCAATTTCACTCTCAGCGGGAGCTCATTGGGGAAGCTTTCTTCCTGTCCGGCACAAATTATCACTTAAAGTGAGAGTTACACCATTACAATCGCTACCGATAATTGGTCGGATTGACTGAGTGCGTCTTGCTAATGTTTCGGTCATGGTAACAATGCCTCGAGAAAAACTAGTCGATAATTTGGTCTACGCTCAACGCCAAATCTCGTGTATTTATACATAACAAGTGGAACGTTTAGCTTTCAGACAATTACTCTGACAATGATCGGTAACTACGAATTATCTACCTTATACAGCAAAATAACAAAACAGTTGTGTTTGTCAGTCAATCCCCCTGTCGGCGTGAAGACCCTCGTATATGTTTATAATAGCCTGCTAAGAAGGCTCGCACTCGGTCGAACAACTTGAGTAATTGTAATTAAGATTTTATATGGAAATGTTAGAAGTTGGGGGAAATTACATTGAGGAAGACACGAGAAATTTATTTGTATTAGCTAGACTATAAAGGAGAAAATTTTGTGACAAGTGTTCAGTAATGAGCAGCTAATTGCTTGGGTGATGGCGTTCCATTAGGGCTAATCAGATCATATATACGGAAAACAGGATGAACGGCGAACAGGTACCAATTTGGTGGGTCCGTAAATCAATCACGCGCGCTGGCTTTTATGGCGGGAAAGAAGTAGCAGCTTTGTCTTAGGGGGTTCAGCGGAGGGACTTACTGGCTAGATTAATTAATGTTTATCTTTGGTAGTGTATAACCAAGCGGGAACAGCTAGGGTTCTATGCTGACGGAATGAACGAGCAGTGGGTCAAACAAATAGTATTTTATAGTGTGATTACACTGAAACCCAACTTCACTTCGTCCGGTGACATTATCCAGACAACTGTTTACTGAGTGTAGCCAACGAAGGGTGTAATAGGCCCTACCTCAGGAGGGGCTAACCAGTGTTACATTTGTGTTATCGTACAACGTTACACCATGTGCCGAATGCTCACCGATGAATGCTCACCGATGTGCAAACAAACTCGGCGATAATAGCTTGCGCGCAATGAACGAACGATGTGATATAGCACTCTTGGTTGATGTAAATTTAGAAATCGCTTATTAAAAAACATGACTTAATTTCTAAGACTATATAAACTTGATGTAAATGAAGCTATGTTTAGTTAAGAAATTATGTTTCTGTTTATATGGACTTGCCGAGTTATAAAAAATGCAGGTGAGCACCACAATGAAGCTTTTGGACCGAAATTAAGCATTTAACAAACATGTAGGGCCCAGTTTTGTGTTCACAATAGACAAACAGTATCACAGATCACCTCTCTCTGTTAGGCACGTGCTATCCAAGATTTCCATTCCTGAAAGTTGTACAATCTATAATACTGAGTATTACACGTATTGTAAAATTTGGTATATTGGTAAGTATTCTACCCGAAAATGAATTTCTTCAATAAACCCGATTTCTATTGTTACGGATTTTGTTTCCTTCCGTAATATTGATCAACCAATTGTTCCAAATCGCAGATATGTGGACATGATCACCCAACGTAGCGAACAATTGTTAAAATTGTACGATGTGCGCACTAAATTAACCAGGGGAGTAGCACTTCGAGTCATAAGAATACTGAACAAAATGCAAGATATGTAGTAATACAAACATGACTAAAAGATAAACAAATAATGCGAAAGTCTTGCTTGATTCTCGGTTAGGATGGTAATAAAATGTATTTTATCAAAATCACAATAATGTTTAACTCTTAACGTGTTAAACATCCTAATGAATCTTCTCTTCGTCCATGCCACATACAAAAGCCGTTACCAACAGAGCAAGTAACTGTCCGCCACTTCCATTTTCTGCTTCGTTTGAAATGTCACCATCGGAGTATCCCGGCTCAAATAACACGATTAGAGTAAGGTTGATCTTTCCAGGAACCAAAATGGAGTCGACCAGCAATGTCATTGCTACTCCTGGTCCCTCTGCTTCCTCAACATTTAACAATATTTCTTCAATATCAACAAATAACAGGACGGTGACATGCTCTTTCCGCTACGACCACTTTGCTCAATTTTCAAACACGATGTCAATAATCATTATGATAAAAAGTGATTTAAATAATTATTATATTATTATCGCAACAATACAAAATAAGACAAAGTTAGTACAAGTTGATAAAAAATATTTTATAGTTGTTGTTTCCATGGACTATAAGGGAAAACTTCAGTCACAGGTAAAAGCCAAGTACTATATATATATGGTGCTGTGCCTTCAGTTGACACCCCGAGAATCTTGGTGGGTTTTAGATTACTTTGTTTAAGACAGAGGCAAGTGAAAATGTAAATATAAGTAGTGAACCGCTTTCAGATGCAGTTCATAAGCAATATGAATGCCCGCTGTTACACGCGGTCCATGTCATTTTTCCTATAATGCAAAGGGCATTCATGCATATGATCCGCATTTGCAAGCAGTTTAACGCTTAAATGTGCGCACGCTGTGTGTTTGGTGCGTGGTGTGGTCACACAAACTAACATTACCAGTGTCACTGTAGGAGACATCAGCCAGGGGAACGGTGAATAACTATATCAGCCAGGGGAACGGTGAATAAATATATCAGCCAGGGGAACGGTGAATAAATAGGAACAGGAAAGACAAACTCACAGAGATCTTAGCAGTGAAGCAGGTGTTTGCTTGTTTTTTAGTATATCGTTCTGTTTCTTGCAGATCGAGACCTTGCGATGTTTTACTTAATAATGGTACAATGTACACTACTTAACATCCGGGTTTTTTATGATTGGATTTTTGTTATTATAATAAGTATCATTTTATTTTTCAAATAGGTTTGAGTTCAAAACATATTGAAATATGGTATTAAAGCATAGCTTTAAGAGAAATGTATCTTCTATCAGGATATGGAATTTCAAAATGTTATTTTCTGCTCTTGCGGCACTGGACTGTATGGTTTGGTGTCCTTCAATGTGCCCACCATGGTCTCCCAGACACTGAGAGTAGTCTTGCGCATGCGTATTTCCTTGCACGAAATGTTCCAATAAAGCTAATATGTCCGTGTTCGTAGTTCAAGGAAAGAACTAATACGGTATTGAACTCTCTACATGGTTTTATCTTTCCAGGCCATTCTACTGCTGACCACAAAGCTATCGGTATAATCTCAATATGTGTATTTCTCAATTTAATCTGCGTCACTCTTAATTAATTATGAAATGGGACTAAACTGTTTTCTTATTTTAACTAGCATTTAGCGAATGTCATATATTTCTAACTATAAACTTTTTAAATCAATTATACAAATTGATGTAGATTTGGTTTAATATAAAGTGTATATGTAGTATTAGTTTTTATTGTTAAGTCGCAATAGTGATATTTTATCAGTTTATATCGTGCTAATGACCTCGTTGTACCACTTATAAACATTCTATATCGAATATTCACTGTATACAACTATAAAAAGGTAATTGTGTATGAACGTATCAAGGCACTGTGTGCATGTACTAAATTCCATTATTAAATCTGGAATTAGCGACCCCCCGTCGGGGACCCCTCGTTTAGTGGATGTTTACGTTTCAATAAAGCCAATAACACGCAACAGCGTCTTGAAGCATACACATGTTGATTTTATAACTTGTCTTGGAAGATCCGTTTTTGTCCTGGCGGATATGAGAAACACTGGCGATAAATCTCACCCGAACACGCTATAATGTAATTTGCTTAATGGTAAAAAGGTAATGGCTTCCACTTCTCCAGAATTGATCATCTTTTCATTAGTATTTAAATGGTCAGAATCCATTATCTCCAAGAGCAGATAATATGGCTGATAAATTTTCAATTGAAAAACACGACATGTAACCGATGACAAGTAACAGACGCCAGCGTGACGTTCAAATGGAAACCGCGCGTGCGCCGTGTACCAGTCTGTAATATATAAAACCCTTAATTATCTTCGGGTTTATCAAATTGCGGAACGAAATATAATAACGAAACGGTATTAGTAAAAGACAATGGATTAATCATAGTTAAGACGTTGAAGACTTTTCTATAGGTTTCTCAAGATTCAGGATATATATTTTGTCTCGTGAGTCATCCGTTAAGATCAATACTGAGCGTGCTCCGTCGTCTCGCGCTTGTCGACGCTTCCACGATATTATCCATCGTTAATCGTTACAAATAGAAAGCAATGAAGGGTAAAGTTTGAATCAAAAATATAATTTTACTTAATTTTAAAAAAAATCAAATTATCGAGATGCGTCATAAACAAGGTCTTCAAAAGGAAATGGTAGTATTGCATGGTCGGATATTAGGAGAGGTAACTTAAGGTGTAACTATACAACGAACCTTGTATTACCTATATATGTATTACAGTACTAATGTAAATACCATATATCTTGTACTGTGTCAGCTATACGTTAAATACGACAATTTGCTTTCTTTCAAACATGTTTCTTCTTAGCTAGTCGGGTTTATTTATTTATTTAGTTTTCTTGATTTAATTCTGTGTGTTTCTTTCCATTAAATTTTGAGTGATATACAAACGATTCTGATTTAATAATCACAGATTTCAATTATTCGATTTCTTAGACCGAACAAAAGCCTATAACGAAATACTTGTATACATGTACATGTAGCTATGTTTAAAGCGGTGCACCGATTTTCCACAGACTGTAATTAAAATAACATTCCATCATCATTTTAAATGTCACTGACCGATAACATGCTACCCATCACCGATCACAGACATGTAATTATATATAATTTCGTTACGTGTCTTTACACTTAGTTATGTGAATGGACTTTCACAATTTCAGTATCATATAAGAATACATGTACAAGCGTAAAATGATAACCATTTAATAGATAGATAAAGTTGAGATTGTGTAAAGATATGAAAGAGGGACCGGAGTGGCTGAGTGGATGAGGTGTTTGACTGTCTCTGATCACTAGTCCTCTGCCGCTGAGTCATGGGTTCGAGGTGTGCGGGGGACAACAGCCAGGTGCCTACCGCAAGTCGATGGCGTTTTTCCAGTTACTCCAGTTTTACTCCACAATCAAAACCTTGCTCCTGTTTAAATGACTACAGCTGTTACATAGGACGAAAAACACAATACAAACTAAAACCACCAGCTCCTCATGCACCTCCTTATTGCTCCTCTTCCTTCCCATCCTTCTCATCGACGTCCTCCCCTAGCTCTTCCCCTCCAGCCCCTGTCTCCTTCCCCTGTTTTTGCTGCTGCTCCTCCTCTCCCATCCATCTTCCACCTCCGTCTCGAGTCCCTGCCTGCTTCTCCTCCCCCTCCCCCAAATTCCCCTCCTCCTCCCCTATCCGTCCTTCTCCTCCTCCACCAGTCATTATCTGCATCT
>JAUMHH010005239.1:0-11366 GCA_032359455.1 Chlamys rubida
TAGGAACACATTGTCAAACAACACCCATCCTAAAATCGCAACACCACACGCGCATTACTTGTTATAAAAGTGTGCTCAAGGAGGATTTACTAAAGGTCATGATCGAACTCGGCCTTCGATGGCGGGTGTTGATGGTGAAGCAAAAAGCGCTTACCCCTTTGGAGCATCAGGTCTTATTCCATTGTCGGTTTTGTTCATATTTGCTCTAGTTTATTTTGTTAAATTGCGTCCAATGTATTAAATACCTTTAGATGCATTAAATATATGTTTGTAAACGATATGTGAATCATATATGTACATCACTGAAGGAATAAGCATAGCATTTAAATTGATGTATCTGCAAGAACTAATTGTGTTTTCAATATTTTTAATGCATACAGTTGTGTTATCGCACAACGAACCAAAATTACCGTACGAACATCGTGAAGGCATCATGCCCAATGGTGCGCGCACTGTCCACCATAGTTTGCACAACTGGGTTATTGAACAATTGATATATGTGCGATATGGAAAGAACGGTTGAACGGTTTTACGAAGGGAAAAACAATCTGGAAGGTTCAAGCAAATAAGGTACATCGTATACGTATTTAATATCCGATTGGTATATTTTGCACATTCCATAAGTCTTCATTGCATGTTACATATTATAGCAATGACCGTAAAACTGTCAATAATGGGATGTCATAGTGAATTGTATGGAGTGGATCGCCGATTAGAAACCTAACCTGTGTTTATAGTGTCTGTTGCGCTTTGTGTGAAAATACAATATATCTTTTACGGTTGACTAGTGATACAAATATGTACCCGTTTCCTGGAAAGAAACTGGTCACAGGCAAGGATGCTTTGTATACATTTATTTAGTCTGCGTGTACAGTACGTACTTATAGTTGGCATTCTAATTCATTTATAAGGCATTTGATTGGTAAATCAAAATAGTTTGCGACAGTAAAACCACGATATACCGTCCGCAAATTTCTCATTTGCACATGGAGCCCGAATGGCGATTGGTAATGACGTCTATGACCCCCACTGACCCTGACACGTCATGAAATTGATTGATCATGACGTCAAGAACAATATCGTGACCTCGAAAGGTCAACGTAATTCCGACTCACTTTGAATATTTCTGTCGTCACCAATCCACAGCAGACAGACCCAGAAATTGAAGGAAACACTCAAAACTGTCTTAAAATCGTCGCTTCTTTCGGTGGATTTGATTGATATGAATTAGAATGGGGATAACTCTACTGCATCTTTGAATTTGCGGCGGTGCAGTCGGTTTATCTCCTAAGTATATCTACACACTTTTCGATTAATTTTAAAGTCGGTTTAAAACGGTTTTGGTAAAACGAATGTGTCCATTACTGGTAGATAAATAGATGTCATGTAAATATGGTTGCAACGTGGCAACATACTTAAAACGGGAAAGATATAAGTTGAAAAAATATATTTAATCACAAGCCTTCCATGAGATCATATCAACCACGATACCTATCGACTAGCTGTGCTAGTTATCGCACGATTGTATCGCACAGTTTGTCATCGTGCGTGCATGGTGTGCACACCGTGTAACGTTGTGCGATCCCACAATTGTATGTGTATTTCTATCACTGTAACATGTACGATTGTTATACCATTATCGGTTCACCTGTACATAATTGTCAATGGATTGATATGTTATTATTCATAATGTTTGTAAAACCGTATACCGGGAAGCTGGTCAAATGTTCGCCTCACATAATTTAAAATCTATTGTTCGCCGAGTATGAATGACGCCCATCACGCTTGATAACCATGTGTATTTCGTTTTTCGCTGATGCTCGCTGCGATGATCAATTGCCCTCATTATGGTGGGTGAAAAATCGAAAGTTAAATGCATCGAAAATTTCCCGGTATGCAGATTTTCTTATACATGTCTTCGTTATAATATGGAAGAATGATATAAAAATATTTGCTGAATGGTAAAACCCCAATGACTTAAGTTTGAAAGGTGAATACATTAGTTACCATATAACTTGAATAACCTTACAATTGACTCATAGATGTATATTAAAATGTTTTTATATATATTTTTTTCACAGAAATGAACACATGCATCATATTCATTTAGTGTGATTTTTTATTTTTATTCTTCATTCGTTTTAACTTGTTTCTTCATTATTGATGTATATCATGCTGTTTATAAAATATTGATATGTGCTTTATAAAACCAATATATTGTATTTATATTTTATTTGTATTGTATATTGTATTTGTATGAGGATTTATTCCCCTTGTGTTTTACGGCATAATGCTTTATCGTTTTGCCTATATGTTTCAAGGTGTTCACCTTAGTCATTTTACCAAAATAATCGCAAACCTTATAGTTTCGTCAAAGTCTCACCAATGACATTCATCTGGAAGAAAGCTGCAACATGTTTTGATTTGATGTTGCTGTAAATTGATAACTATGAACAGCAAAAGAAAATATCTAATTGGTGGCTTTCAGATACTGATGTAGCATGACTGGTTATGTCATCTATTACCCCTAAAACCTATCTTTTGTCATGCTGAATAGATATTTTATATGCCTATCAATTTCCATTATATTTTAAGTAACACGAAATTTAAAGGCAGTCAGTTTGTAAATAAAAAGTATTTTTTTATGCTCTTAATACTGCTTTGTATCTCTGAATTATCATTTATAACAAGAAAGATTTTAGCATGTACAAAAAAGGGCATACACGTGAGGACTATTTGTTTCTTGGTCAACTTTTAATGCATTTGCAATAGTAATTTGTGTCTCTATCAGTTAGTGCATTTTATATATTTCATCTTCTGGAGGAAAAGAACTACCTCATCCACCAGAACATCCTACCCACAAGTAAGGCCCGCTAATATTCGGCTTTGTTATATTATCTAGAAATTAAAATGAACTTTCCATAAATACCAACAGTGAAATAAAATTATATAAAATAGTGCTATAATACATCAAAATGATTACGTTTTGTCGACCATAATTAGCTTTATATAGCCAACTATTATCTTTCATGCTTATTATATGCGACTAGGTTGCTTGTACACCATACTGCTTGTTTGCAATAAATACATTTTAAATTAATTGAGATATGTATTGTTTTGCTTTTAACTGAAAATTATCATAACTCATTATCAGATTTTCTAAGCATGATCGTGACCTAGCAGACTTATACCATACAGAATAAAAGAAATAGTATGTAAAGGTGATCAATATACCACAAAACTGCATCCCATGTTTACGGATTTCCGTACCAATGCCAGCAACTGCAACAATGATTTGGAAACCTCTTCCAGCATGATTACAGCTTTCAAAAATAATTTCCTTAAAACAAACCTTACTTGCAGTACTTTTATGATAAATAATAACAGTGTTCTGGGTATGAAAATGAAATTTGTAGACAAGGGCTTGAACTACGGACCTCAAATCAAGGTCCAATGATTAAAATGTCGCCCTACCCAACTGAGTTTCCTGGTCAATGGTAGTTGTCTGTCTCGGTCAAGCTAGTCTAATCCGACACGAAATTAAGGGACAGTGACTGTATGTTTGGAGTTGGAATCAACATTACATGAATGACGGAAAAGGATGCGTCGCTTAGTTATGAATATCAAAGGAGGTTATTTTCAGATAATACATTATATTGTATAAAATATAATGTTAAATCAGCTTAAAAATCATTATCATGTGTGTAATACAATAACAGAAATGTATGTGCATCATGTACAGCATGGGTTCCGAAACAGGACATTAAATTCAAAGAACATTTTATTGTCGTCAGACCTTCCTTTATGAATAATAAACGTTGGATAACCGGTATGCCTTCTGAAAATAAATATTCCAATAGCTTTCCAAATGTTATTTCATCAGGTTGGTTCCCTTATTTAAAACTGTAATAAACGATAACCCATCACAATCGTGCTTTCAGATTATTGCGCATGCAGTTATTATTTCCTCTGGTCCAAACCGAATGGACGGTGAAATGTATTTGACCTGCTTGTGTTTCCGACCTTTTTGCAGAACCTACAACTAATTTCGTCCTTGTAAAATATATCTTTGATGGGACCAGAACCCGTATAAGAACCTGTATAATACAGAACAAGGTCTTGTAGAGAGAACAAAACTTAAATATACAACACCCTTCTATAAACCAATGCTGACCTTTGCTATTCCAGGAAAAATACTGTAAAGTATCAAAAATGTAGATACAAATACACTCACTGTTTACAACTAATGTGACATGCCTGTTATCAAATTAAGGTCCGTCTGCTATAGTGGGAAGGCCTATCGGGACCAGTCGTCAGAAACAAAACTGATCTGACGTACATTTTCCGGGGTTTATAAGCGAGCGAGAACACAATTTCAATGAGCGCGGATCTGCACGTCCGGAAATACTTGAGATGTCCTTAACTAACGCCTCCATACTGCGACTGTTCAATAGCTGATTCCAAGTACAATTGTAAGTGTTTTTATTTTAAAATCAATCCTAGACTGAACGTTTTAAAAGTAATAACACGTGAAGGCTTTGACAGCGGATGTTGATAATGCCTGCGTGTAGCAGATTACACGACAAAGGAAACTGTATAAAGGGTAGACTACCGATAACGTCAAGTCCGAGTGGGAAAACCAGCTTTGCTTAGGATATTAAAAACATATAAATGTTTAACAACTTAAGAATCTTTCCCCGATGGTTGAGATTCCCCTATCTCACCCTCAAGGGGGTGACTGATTCTTTTTCTCTTACCCTGTTCACCCATTGTGTATCATATACAAAATGTAATGTTAACGTTACAGGCTAATTTCAGGTTTGACGTGACGTTGATGGATGGTTGACTTGACGTCATACCATTGTTATGAATAGGGGAATCCGCCCGTCTCACACCGGTAAAAGTGCGGATACACCTGTCCAGGGTAAGAGAATATATAATTCCTTACATTGGCCGTTTCTAAAGTGTTACTGAACTGGATCTTGAATTTTTCTTATTTTATGTATCAGAAACGTGTTTGCAAGAACGGACGCGGTTCAACGAGTCTGTTGATTTGTCTATTTCTACAAAAGCATCGTTCATAACTACATGAACGATACATTGTATCTACTAAATGACAAAACAGCAGCTTTGTATAAAGTTACAGTTATATAGAAAAACAACTTATTAATCCACAGCCAATTGAACTGTTTTTGTAATCGAAGTAATTTGGAAGTATCATATTAATTTGTTCAGAAAAACGGTATTTACCAGGAGTTTACCCGTATGTATAAGGTTAAATTTATAATACCCTCTTTTATCTGTATGCATTATAAATCCTTAAGGAATAGTTTGGTTTGTTTGTGTTTTACGTCTTATTAACAGCTATGGTCATTCAAGGACGTCTCAAGTTTTGGTGGTTGAGGAAAGCCAGAGTTACCGGAAAAAACACCGACCTACGTCCAGTATCTGGTGACTGCCCCACTTAGGTCTCGAACCCGTGACCCAGTGGTGGATTGCTAGTGGAAGCAGAATGTCAGACGCCTGAACGACTTGGCCACCGCGGCCCCCTGAAGAAATGGAGTCTATTTGTTTTTTAATATTTAAGAGGTCATAACAACATGGAATTCCTGGATATATTCAAAGTTAGACGTTCATGGTAAATATGTCCAGAAACCCAATGTTGTTATACTCCTCATAAATGTTGAAAACACATGTAGTATTCCTTATGTTTACAGTTTAAATTTATACATTGGGGTCAAGTTGTAGAAACGACAGCGTGTTTACGCGGAAAAATGTCAAAGTTAGATTTGAGGTCCCAACAACAGCAACAACAACAAAACACACAAAATGTAGTTTCATATTTTTCAGTAATTTAATTTGTAGAACATTACGCGTTATATGTTATTATTTTTTATTTTATGAACTTATTTTATCTTTGACATGAATGCAATAATGTTAAACACTAATTAGAATTAGCATACAAACAATGCTCTAAGGGCAGCTTCACGGCGGGCGGTAAACAAACTACATCTGCACCACGTAATGACATTACATCAAAACGCCATATGATGAGGTTTCAGTGTTATGCAAAAGTTAATTTCATTTTTGGTTCATTGATCCAAGCAAAAAACATGTAAATATACATTGATGAACAAAAGTTAATCAAAAACGATCTCTTTCATATATTCCTTCTATTCAAATATTTTTTATTATACATAAATACATTGTTTCTCTGCAATTTCATGCAAAACACCACTTGATGCAGAACATAGTATCAGACTTTTACACGTTAATGACATTCTTCGTTTGTTATACATGGGCTTGAGTGTAACAATGACAGTCCACATTTTAGTGGATGATTCATGGTGTATTTGAGGTGGTTCTGTAGGTAATGAAATGTATACCCCATGTTCTGGTATATTTGCATACGTTTCAGTCACGACCAGGAGTGTTAGCTACACAGCTGTTTCTACCCTAGACTAGTACCTGCTACAACTTAGTTGTGTATTTATCTGCTTAGATTGTGGTTGGTTTGTCTCTACGCCTGTTACGGCACGATTTCTCACCCAATGTCCCTGATTCACCCAGCACAGGTGTATAACACATCATACGCTTGGAATATAAGCTTACAGCTCTATGTAACACTTACATCACAGCTATTTTTCCCTTCTTATGCATTATCGAGGTATTACAACAAAAAACTACACGGGTTCAAATACCTACAAATTTAGGTAGCACTTACCTGCATGATTTACTACATACACTTCAGGGATAAAGACTGTATCTCGCTCGTTAGTTGGCAACAATATAACCTGTGTATACCTTATTGATAGATACATCTGCTTTTAATGTATTTGACTATTGATACAATCAGTGATTTATAGACGTGCTTTATTTTCCCACTGAAGCTACTTATATAAACACTAACAAAACAGTTATGTTCATAGAACTTTTATAATAAACATAAAGACACTTGAAATATGTTACAAGGACAAATCAGTTCAATAGGTTCCATCCAAAGGTGAATGCGTCGGAGACACATGCAAGTCAAATAGATTTTACCGTCCATTCGGCTCGGACCAGAGGAAATATGTTTATGATTAATAAAATTAAAATCGAAAACACCAATATAAATAAATAAATAAAATAAATAAATAAAATAAATAAATAAAATCAATAAATAAATAAATATACAACATGAATTTATACATTAAAGTCCTATCTAGCCCTATCTAGCTAACATAAGCCACTCTAAAGCGCTTTACAATACATAGATATACAATTTTATACAGTCAATACAATTAGCATATATATTAATTAATAAAATATTGAGGAATACGCAGGAGTTGCCTTATCAGGCGCTAACTACTAGTCCTATGCCACCTGGCTAATTTCTCCCTATGTGTGTATGCCTGTGTGTGTGCTGGAGATGTATTGTGTCACATCACTTGGATGCTACATCACAGATACCGCAACACCCACCCAGACCATTTTATACTCCACCTGGGTTGTTGGAGTTGTGTGGGCCGGAGATAAACACTTTCTCTGAATATTCATGCGTACGGCGACTTCGGGGTCGAACACCGGCCGCCTACTTGGAAGGCCGTAGTGTTAACCACTCGACCACTCCGCCCATAATATTTAATCCAATATCACTTAATTTACAATACCCTTATGTTCTTTTCTGATGCACATGTCCGGAATTATGTGTCGGAACATTTAACTTATAATGCCATCATTTTATTGCTTTTTTAAACTTGTACCACACGTAGTAGTTACACACATGCATGTGTAATTCAGAGCTGCATAGTTGATACGTGTACAAATTATCTTTCTCAGATCTCAGTTTTAACAAAATATTCACCTCAACGAAAGTCCGCAACAGTCAAATCACAACTGCACGTATAATCACTTGCCCATGTTATATAAGCGGGTCACCCTACTTACATCTTCAAGGGCAGACGGCGATGTAATATCACCCGAAACGGCGTGTACACTGAACATTGTTTATACGAGGTCAAGGTCGTGGTTGTGAATTTAAATGTGAAGCTGTATAGCACGTGTTGTAAAACGTGCTTCCTTTATGTTTTTATATTTTCTTTTGTAAATGAATATGTATCTTATAAAGTGGTTTTAAACAAGGATAAGCAATATATTGTCAACAATGAAGGTTTCTTGCAAAGACTTTTTAGTTGCGATGGCAAACTCACTGATCAATCTGATAGTGATTGCACCTCTGGTTGTTTTCTTCTGGAGAGGTACATGGCAAATAATGGACCTCTATAGCTTCAGAGAGGAGCATGAACTTTCTGCCTGGGTGTCTGTGGCAATTGGGAATTCGATCATATTCGTACTGTCAATCCTTCAAGATTTGTTTGCTGCTGCAAACAAAATAGAAAACCGACTTGTCTATTTTGTCGTTTCTAGATCTTATTTGTACCTTCTAGGGTTCGGATGCGTAAACCAATGGCGTGGCATATGGTACCTGCTGGACATTTATACCGGAAGAGCATGGCAAAGTGCCACCGGAACTTTACTTTCTGGTGCATGTGCTTTATGTTGTGCTCGATGCTTCAGAAGTTCTCTAGCCACTCCGCTGGTTTTACACCTTGACAATGACAGAGCCAATATGTTTACGTTAACAAGAAGATTATCATCTAAGGTGAGTAACAAACCTTGTAAGCAAAATGATGTGTGCTGCCATTTATGGAAAATGATAAGAAACAGCATTTTATCTGTATATACGGTTATGCCTGGATTTGTCCAAAGAAATTTTTGGCATTTTAAAGGGGTTGAGCAATAAATCTAGTGAAAGCTATTGAAGAATTGTTATGAATAAGGGACATTGGAATATTTTGGTTGTGGACGAGGTGGCAAATGAGATAAGGGATAACGAAGTTTTACTGTAAAAATTAACAATGCGTGTTATTTTAATAAGGAAAGACTTTTGTATGTATTTTCCTTAATTTCTTTCCGTTCACAATACTGTTTTGAAAGTATTAACTCTGTAAGCATACTAGCTTTCGTTTTATTTAGGATCAACATTACTTTGTACATGATCTAAACACGCTCGTTTCACTTTTGTGAAACAATTTAATTTAAGCTTTCCAAAATAAATCAAATTCAGTCATATCAACCTGACAGAAATTAGATTGTGTGAGTTTTTTAAAATGGTTGCATGTGTTGGTAAGGCAGATTTAGACACATATATAATGATGTAGTTTGACAGTAACAATATTTGTAGGTGCGAAACGTCTGATGTACCTATAGTGTTTTATTTTTGAGGTTTTGTTCATTTTTAATGCAGTACAAAACCTTAAATGAAAAATAAAATACACACGTTTTCGTTATTTCTTTTACACACAGATTGCCCCAAGTCCGATGTTCGTGTTGGACATATGCCTGACTGTCTTTATACTTAACAACTTCGTAGTATTTTATTGGCGTGGAATGTGGACACTATTCGACCTCTTTCTGGTTCCAGAGAACACACTCAGGTCCGCCGCATACTGTTATACTATTAGCTTCACTTTGGCACTTCCGGTTCTGCTCGGTCAACATGTTGTCCTACTGCTATGCCAATGCTTACACGAGAAAATGCGTCTGCTGCAGATTGTATTTGAGGACCTTTTCTTGGTGCTGGCTGGAATTGTGTGTATATGTCACTGGAGGGGAACGTGGCTTTCCCTTGACGCGATCTTTTTCCCAAATAACGAAGAATTAAGTGTCTGGGGATCGCACGTGATCGGATATGTAGGTCTCATACTGTTGTGTTCTATCAAAAGCTCTTTGACTTGCGGCTGTGCGATAGATAAAACTATACATGAAGAGGAACACAGTATCTTTGATTTGAGATTTTTTTCGAAATACATGATACAACAAGCAGCCACGTATACCTTTACTCCGGCTACATAAATGTGTCTTAACCCGTCAGCCGTTTAGGAGTTTATACTGTCAATCTCTCCAGAACTGGCACTCACATGTACATAAGTACTAGCAAACCATATATGATTACTATTAATGTCACTATGATTATGTGACATGCACAAAAAAAAGCTTCTTTGATCTAGGTTTCGTTCCTTTTGATATTCACAATTTGTTGATTATATTCAGGAATTTTTCTTTTTACATTTATACAGAAAAAAACAAGAAGAGCAACAATATGACATAAAACTATAAATAGTAAAAGGTGAAAATTGTATAATAAATTTAAGTCGGCTATACAACGACACTTTTCTTGGTCGATAATCATGTAATATTGTGCAGAATAGCATGCGCGTACGCGTATTATTAACAATGATTTAGGTTTAAAACGTTTCATTAGTATTGCAAGCATAATGAATTGAGTCTCATCTGGGGGATGACAGTAGGTTGGAAAGGAGAACACAATGAAAATAGGTTTAAATTAGGCATTTAATTCATACTCAAATTATTGTGTTCCCTTGATTTGGGATGGTGTAAGATACGAAACGTAATGTCAACGGATCAATTACGGTAATGTACTTGTTCGCATTTTGTGTTATCATTGAAGTCAATACATGCATTTTTATGATATGCTACTTTCGCTGAAGTTTACCATTAATTTATATAAGCAGATAGGCACCAAGTTAAAATAAACAATTATTAAATTATCAAAAATAAATCAGTTTTAGAACGTTTCATTAGCAAGCATAATGAATTGAGTCTTATGTGACTTGTTTTTAATGACTAATCATGGTCGATTGGGGAACACGCGTGCAAGTACATAGTTAACCGTTTGCCCATTTATCTACATTTTGTATACGTATGTAATGAAGAACTCAGAAGTTCTATGTACTAACAGAAATGTACCTATATAAGGGATTGATATAATTTAATTTAAGGTACAGTATGTATGAATTTATAAATGTATGTGTATTTTTTCATCAATCCCTTATATAGGTACAGTATGTATAAATTGATCAGAGCGTAGTTCTCGGGCGCCGAAGCTCTTTAATGGTAACACATGCATGCGTAAACAGAGTTGCTTCCCCTTTCTACACATTGCCTTGAATTGTTTTCGTCCGAAGTAGACGTCCAGTAGGGAAACAGGAAGTGTATCCTTGAAGCAAAGACAATTGTGTTTCAACCCATACATGAACACCTTCATATAGTGGGAAAAAAAGCCCATGTTTTATTACTTATTTATTTAGGTAAAAACTAATATACATTCTGAGTGAAACAAATCTATCACATACATTTTGATACTAGCAGTTCAGAGATTATCATACTATGACGTCACAATCACGTCACACTCCATCGTTAAGTAGACTTAGGTAAATATATTATCGTATAGCGGGAAATTTTGGCGGGCATAATATTTGGCGTTTTGACCAAAAAAATGAAAGTTAAAATTTGGCGATTTT
>JAUMHH010005250.1:0-11365 GCA_032359455.1 Chlamys rubida
AGTTTGAAAACAGCTGATGCGTATGGATACTTATTTCACAGGAACACTGCGAAAATCGGGCTACAATACAACGGTGGGAGTCAGTATATACGCGTCAAGGACCTGTTCTTGCAATGGCGTACAGGGAAGAAAAAGAAAAGAGTAAACCTGTTCGTCTTGTATCAACGTTTTACAACGCAGAATCTATAGATAACAGTAAACCGCGTATGATTTCTGGCTACAGTCAGTTTATTGGGGGGAGTTGATCTCGCAGACATGATGTTAAAGATTTATGAAAATGATGGCAGGCGTGTATGCAAAGTTTGGAAAAAGATGGTTTTACATATATTCAGCAGAATCTTACTAAATTCGTATGTGCTATACTTTCAAAATACGTCGGATAGACCAATATTAAATCGTTTAGAGTTCAACCAAAGAGTCATAGAATCACTGACATCTACACATGAACACAGAGGACCGCCAATGCGAGCCAATGTGAGACAGAGACAGAACAACACAGTTGTGTCTATCCCAGGAAATCGGGAGAAAGATTGCAGTGTCTGTTCGAACAGAAACAATGGTAACCGCAAGGGATCGCGCATAATGTGTAACCGATGTAGCAAAAGTATGCATTACGCTTATCAAGTCAGACGCGTGTGTCACCTCTAAAGGAGAATTACCACCCATAAATACAGACAGGTTTAAATAAAGGGATACATGTATTGAACAGTAAAGTGTGTTCGTTTGTATACAACTTAGTTCAATGTAGTTTTGAGTTTATCATAAATAAGACAAGCTAAATTATCTATACAATTGAATGAAAAAGGTCGTTTTATTATCATGGGTTGAATACGTACTGTGTACTACACAGACCATACTAGAGCGAGATCCCTATCAGCATCTATGTCAAACATTACTTCATATCGATTTAAGTATATGTCCGTGTGTAAGTTTGTGTTCTATGTCAAAGATACCAATTTAACATAAAATGTGATTTTAGGTGATTTGTTTTTTTGCAGAAAAAAATCATACAATATCTTCCAAGTGTGTTCCAAGTGTGTACGGGTGTTCGCAGAATAAAAAATGGAATTTTCTTTCAAATTATGGAAGAAAATGTCATAATGTTATTATTTTTTTTATCTCAGAATAGCGATTTCAGTAACCCCTCCCCTTTATTTTTTGATGAAAAATACTAATTTTTCAACAATTTTTGCAGATTTAACGATTGATATAAAAAGTTATATTATAAAACTTTTCTTAATTTTTAAATAATCAAAAGAAAATGTGCTTGTCTTTCTAAAACAGACATAAAAATGGGGGTCCATGTGCTTCCTTTTTTGCCCCTTTATTTATTTTTCACCATTTTTGGGGTCCAAATTGGAAAGGCTTCAGTGTACACTACATATGAAAAAACAACAATGCTGTATAATTTTCCATTTTGTTGCATATTATTTTCATCATATTGAACATTATAAAAAAAACTGTACAGCAAAAATTAACTTGCTACAATTAGAAATGGCGACACAATGACGATTAAAGTGATGAATCTTTTGTCAAAAAAGGTGATTTTTTTTTGATTTTTTTTGTGAAGCGTAAGATATTAACATCTACACAATGTCAGCCAAATTGGTCATTTGTTTATTTAAATTCTTGTAAACAAAAGTTCTACAAACAACAGGCATCCTAGTTTTTTGACACATTTTTCAGATGCGTTTTTGCTTTTGAAATGTATCGGTCCCTTTTAAATACTACAACAACCTGTTACACGAGATCAAAACGAAACTTACACGTGATTGAAAGCTCAGAAGAGTACATCCTTAAATTTAGAATGTAAGCAATAAATATACATTTGAAAACAAAACATATTTCTAAAATAATCACACAAGGTCTACCCGCCTTTAAATATTTGAACTCAATCTTAAGTGACATATTGCCGCTTTACAAATTTGCAACAAGGTAAACTATACACATTCGGCAAATCCGATATTTTTCATCTAGTCTGGCACTGATTTTATCTTACAATGTATGTAGGTGGGGATCTCTCTGTCACTAAATTTTTCTATTTTTTTATAAGAAGGTTCTGACCTCATTGATCCAGGTCTCAATCTGCCTGATGCGTTTTTAACGTTATTCCACTGATTTTGAGGTACATCTATGTACATGTAACGAGTATGACATCATCACCTTCGTGGCATTATTTTGATAATGGCTGACGTACACCACCCATGAATAAGAGTTCTTCTAACAGAACCTGTAGACCGTGATTTTTGTCACCACAGAAATATTGCAGACGGACCGACAAATATTCCAGAAAGAGATGCTTCGCCATTGTGTGTTTTTATTCTCTGTTTTCGTTGGAGCTGACAGTGCACGAAAGTACTTCGCCTCCCAAAACCTTTTGAAAGGTTCTAATTGAAAGAAAACGTATGGGAGTTATGTCTGAATTTGAATTTTTCCAACTTGTATATACATGCCTGAATTATGTTTTTTTTAAGTCACAACTAAATAATTAATTAAGTCGTCTGTCCCGTCATGTAATCATCACGCTGTAAAGTTCTGTCCTGTAATCGTCACACTGTACAGCCCCGCCCTGTAATCGACACACTGGATAGTCCCGTCCTGTAATCGTCACACGATATAGTCCCGTCCTGTAATCGTCACACGGTAAAGTCCCGACCTGTAATGCTCACCTTGTATAGTCCCGTCCTGTGATCGTAACACTTGATAGTCCTTAAACATTTTCCTCAGGTTGGTAAGTATGGATTTGAAACGATTCTTTTAAAATGTGACGTTTCGTTCACTAGTACGGTATGTACTTTGTCACATTCATCAGGCGAATGACCAGTGAAGCGTATGTACACAAAGGTGTAAAATGTGTACGAGTTGTCCACAAATCGATGTTGATTCGGTATGCACAATTAGTTGTTAAACATGTACATGTAAAAAGAAAAAAAGTTAGGTGAGAGGATTTCAGAAAAAATCTTTCATGAATTGCTTAGTTGATATTATCTACTACATTTTTACATTTGTCATTTATATCATGGGGCAAGTGCGTATCCCAGGAATTTTGATTTGT
Source organism: Chlamys rubida (assembly GCA_032359455.1). Taxonomy (NCBI): domain Eukaryota; kingdom Metazoa; phylum Mollusca; class Bivalvia; order Pectinida; family Pectinidae; genus Chlamys; species Chlamys rubida. Next base: position 3,056 of record JAUMHH010005250.1, read on the forward strand.
GACCATGGAAGTGGTTCAAAGTCATATCTTGAAATCAATTTCATGGCCATTTATCCTGGCAAACTTCTTGGTCAATTAACATTATGCTATGTATCTAAGTTATACGATTTAATGTTTTAATACGTTTGACTCAAATGATGTTGTGAGTAGGAGGGGATAATTCACTCGAAGAAACGTATTAGCCTTTATCCAAGCAAGTTACTGGCCTAAGATTCTACCGTTAAGCGTTTTAGTTTCTGAAATATGTTGTTTTAATGTATTTACACATTAAACCCCTTAACCTTGAAAACAGGAAAATGACATACATTTAACAACTAGAAGCCACTATTTCCCTGTATGTTATTTGCTAAACACCATGATCATTTTGTTTTATGTCATTAAGAAACCGATTGTGTTAACATTTGACACCTGTGACCTTGGACGTGATCCAATACAACTAATGTGAACAAACCGAATACATCTCCATCCCTGCCATATATGGTGGTTACAATAAGTTCTATTTACTTACAGGCTCTAGTCCGTATACTAGTTGGATTAACTAGTACGAATCACGAAACTCTTGTTACCTATACATATTACTATATTTACATGTTAACCAAGCATATAAAGTAAATTGACAGTTTTTCTCATAATTCATAATAGACATATAATATATAAGTTTTGTTTGCTATTCACGACTAATTTCAAACTCAGAAAAAACATATTTTGATACGACAGCTATATTAAAATTGACGTAGCAAAGCATATTGCATTTTGGTATGGTAAACAGCCCATGCTTCTCCCCGATGCTTATACATTGGATAAACATCAATTGGGTTGGTAAACATCACATGTTACCTACGTGTGGACAACAACTTGGACGTGATTTTATTTGCAATTTTCCTTGATTAAGACGTATCGATCGATGATTTGCACCGACATATGCCATCGTGGTATCATTTTCATGGCAATTATTTTTGATAGAAAACAGAAATCATACATTTCTAAGAAAAACATCTGGTTTACTAGTTATGAAATGGACGGTATACGAGAACTACACTTTGAAAATCAACTAATTTGAAAAGATAAACACGAAAACAACTACCACCTTTTGGAGATGTCTACTAAACTTATGAATACTACTGGTGTCACAATACGCCAAGAGTGTATCACGATATATTGCAATACACAATGAATATATTGCGATACGTATCCCGATACATTGTCATAGGAAGGATGTGCTCAATTTTATAATAAGTTGTTTTCAGAATGTTATCAAACTTAATCATATATAATATGGATAACAGAGATTTAAAGATTTTTGTCAAACCAACCAACGATTACAAAATTTGAACTACTAAAATCCTGCTTTGTGCTTATTGGCATATCTGTTAGAATTTGTAGTAATCTGCAAAGTTAAAACACCGAGCAGATACATCAAAATATGCTTTTGAAAATATTGCGATACAGCAATATTTCATCTTTATATTGTGGTACGATACGATATACCCGTGTATTGCGGTATACCTGTTTCCGATATATTGTGACAATCCTAATGAATACTATCGCAAAATACTCCCAAAACAGATAACATGGAATTTAAACAAGACCTTGTCTTGTTATATACTATTGCTTGAGTGATCTAACATAAAGTAATAATGAGGAACTTATCATGTGATTTTGACCTATCGTCAGTATATTCGGCTACGGTTAAGATGTTATGAGTTATTTGTAGTTATGATATATCAAACCTAATGTTTGAAACACACCTTGTACAATAACCATCTTTATTATATAACTGTCATTTTTCCCACACGCTGATTGGTCAAAACACCTCTTATAGGTCTAAATATATTGCGATGTTACCCCGAAACCTACAGAATCCGTGCACGCGAGGTGAATATAACAATCCAAAACCCCGTCGGGCGCCTCACAGGTGAATATTACAATCCAGTAACCTGTGCTGCAATTTTTGACCAATCAGAAGCACGGATTGTCGTTGCCTCACTGGAGAGAAAATGGCAGACGACAGTGTAAACAAACCCGGCTTGTCAAGATTTGGAACTGTTTCCGATGACCAACTTAAAACTATCTTGGTGCAAAAGGATACTAGAAACACTGTTAAAGCTACCGACACGTCCGTTTGTGTATTGCGTGAATATTTGAAAGAAAAAGCAATAGACACGGACTTTGTTGACATGCAGGCGCTCGAACTCTGCAATGTTCTTCGGAAGTTTTATGTGGAAATGAGTAGGAAAGACGGTGAGATCAACGTAGTTCTCTCTTTATTATCCGGCATGGTATCAACCGATACCTTTCGAGTGTCGGTTGTAACATGGATATAGTGCATGGCGCTGAATTTACTGAATGCAACAAAGTGTTTGATGCTGCAACTAAACAACTCGAGCGTTACCGTTACACGGTACTGTATTTTTACCCTTGAAAGTTTACTTTCCATGCATATAAATTTTGTTAAATAAAATAAATACTAAATTTGTTTGATTGAGTTTTCTCCCATTTACTCACATTACGCAGTATGGAGTTTTTGATCTTTTTAACAGCTCATATAAGGTCATTTTAATTGCACAGAGACACATATTCTGTGTAGGCAGAATTTCATTGCAGGTGCCATAATCATGGCGAAATATGCTAAGTATGGATTGGTGCTACACATGGTTAAGTTTATAAAAATGTCATATAATAAAACAGTTATTGACCTGTTTTCATGTAAATACGAGGATTTATTAACCTTCTCGGGTTAATAAATCCTCGTATTCAACTGAAAATAGGTCAATAATTGTATAATATATCCGTATCGACAGGTGCCATGATACATTGTGTGTACATCTACATGTATATAATATATTTATCAATTATGGACATTTGTGGAGGTGAATATGTGGTTTCATGTACCTGAGAAAATGATATTTACCGAGACGTCCGTATAACCACATTTCCCCGTTAAGTCCTTCGTCGTTATATCAGGCGCTAAGTTAGGTTGGAGTCGTTAAACGGAGGAATGTACTACCTCAAGCAGGGAGCATTGTGGTGTTACAAATGAACTGACGTCATCAAATGAATATTGGTCAGCTGTTTCTAAAGTAACATGGAGTTAACATTAAATATCAACGACTTCCACGTGATTATGATCCAACCAATGTCACAATGAGGATGTAGTAAAATATGTGTCAACTAATATACACGTGTACATACAAATATAATTACACATACTATCGTTAAACACGCATGTACTCCAAATCATTATAAACATTTGTATTGAAGATAAATGCAGGCTACAGCACGGGCAAATCTTTCAAGTGTGCACTTTATTTTTCGAACTCAGTCAGTTGATGAAGATAATGTGATTTTGATATTGATAGTAATGATTTCAATTCGCGAACTAATGCAAACAATATTTATCTCGTTTAAATAAAGCTAATGACAGTTAATTTATGTGACGTAATAAATGCCTATATTTTCAAAAACGAAAACGGTTTACAATGACGGTTCAGAACACATCAGCTGTTATAGCTGTATGGTTTAAATTCTGGGTTTTTTAAAAAATATAATGGATTTAATAGCGTTTTATATATTGAATTTCCAGGTTAAAGAATAATTGTTGAATGCGACGGCACAAAAATGACAAAAACGGCTTTGTCTAATTTGGTCTAATTTGTGACGTCACTGATTGTCTATGACTAATTTGTGACGTCACTGATTGGCTATGACTAATGTCTGACGTCATTGATTGGCTATGACTAATTTGTAACGTCGAGGAATGTAAACTGAAAAGAGAAATAATCTCACTTTTGTCCTACGTACTATTTAGTCTGTTTTATCCTGATAGCCAATACAGGTAGCACCCGAGACTTGATCATGTACCAGTGGCTTTAGGATCGGGAGTTAATTTCCTCCTCTTGGAGAGAACGTCAGTATTTCGAGTGTTAGTTCCTAGGATGCTGGTACGTATTTGCACAGCAGGGTAGACTGAACCAGTCAGAGTAAAGGGACATATTCAGAAGACAACCACGTGATGCTAGCACGCGCGGGTCAATCCTATGCTCGTTGTATCTTTATGTAAATAGGACCCAAGCTGCCCTCTGCTGTCCCAAAATATTTGGCAATGTTGCCAAATATTTTGTTGACAAAGGGGCAAGATGTCATGTAACGATAACCAAGGAGACAAGCTGACCTGTAACCAAGGAAACAATTGTAATCAGGGAAACAAGATGTCATGGTACCAAAGAGACAGAATGATCTAAAAAAAAAAAGGAAACAATCTAATACATTGTATGTTACCAGGGAAACAAGATATTATGTAACAAAAGAAACAAGCTGACCTGTAACTAAGGAAACAGACTTACATGTAACTATAGAAACAAGATGTCATGTAACCAAGGAAACAGACTTACATGTAACTATAGAAACAAGATGTCATGTAACCAAGGAAACAGGATGTCATGTAACGAAGAAACAGAGCGTCGTGTAACCACGGAAGCAAGATGCTATGTGACCAAGAAATCAGGATAACAACCAATGTGGCATTTCTTACCTTTCGGAGCCTGTTGTCGTCCGCTATCAGTTCGGCGATGTTCCGCATGTTACCCACGCCGAAACTACTGCTAATTCCAAAACACATCACAAACAGAAAAGAACACACACATAACAATCCGAAACTCTCCATCGTCGCCACGATAAATGGTACTCTGTATCCAACAGACTCGTCCCACACCACGGTCTGCGTACTTCCCAGGTAGGTACACTACATCAAACTTAAGTGGACTCTCATTATACTTCAGTAGAACAGAAAGGGATCCGTGCAACACCACCTGACAAACGCGTGTATCCGTCAACGCAGAAAGGATTCTCTAGATAATTGTTACTAGACAGCAGTTAAATAATAAATGTTTAATGCTGTTGTAATACTTCTCTCTTTTCTTACTTTATAAATGACCAATTTTCTAGGAATGCGTTTATGCCGTTTCCAAGTGCCGATAGTCCGTAGTATGACGACTAATCACCGGTGTGTCGGAGCGAGAGGCGATTACAGAGCGATGCGACTACCCAGAGACAGCCAGCCTACTAGCCCTGTTAAAGTTGGTGTTCAATAAGGGAACATTAATTTCAGAAAATTAATGAACATGTTAACACGAATGATTTATCTGGCAGAAATGTTGTAATACATAGTTTGTAACGCAGGCTGGAAATAACGGGGAACGTGCCGTCGGAATAGATAATTAACTACGACGCTGGGAGGATTGAGTCCAAAATATATTGCAGACAGTCACCTCATTTGACACAAGCGTAACAATACCTCAAGATAAATGTTAAAATAACGGTATTTAAACTTATCCAAAAGAGTACTTTTATATTGGTCGTGATGTATCGTCCACAGCGTCTTGGTTGGAACTTATCGCTTACTGCTATACAACGAAGCGGATGTTTGAACGTTTGAAACACGCCTTTTTAATGCCACATAATGAATATAAATCCTCCTTTCGATCTGAGACACATTAAATTTTCATTCACTGTAACTCTAAATATATACAAACAATCTTCAAATTTCCGCAAGAAAATCCACAAACACCTCAGGTAAGTGGTTAATTATAATCCCAGTTCGGACAGATTCCCGGACTCCCCGGCGGTGTATGTAACACTCCGTACCGATATGTATATCCCACATACGGAACATGGATTACATTAAGCCTGTTATACGATACGCAACCGGACGTATCTTGTCCCATAGAAAGTGAACACCACAGTCTACTGGTCGGCCGGGTTCCTATTATGATCAAATTACAACAGAATAAAAGGATCAACGTAAATTCTATTCTGTGTGTATGTTGGATCGCCAGGAGGAGCTAGGAGCCTTGCATTGGGTTGTTTGTACGTATATAATGTCGTAACAACTGCCGATCGCTGAGCGTGGAGTACACTGTCGGAGAACGTTTCATTTCAGACTGAATGAGGGCCGCCATGAATAGACGCGCTGATCCGGAAACCCATTCGGGGTCAGTCAACCATAGGAGGAGGAAACTTAGGGTGGAAATTCACACCCTGGGACTGTTAATGAGGTTATAGTAATATTTAACTATTAGTGCAGGAGATATCACACCATACGACCATGTTTGTTAACAAAATAGTAATTAATCGTTGTGAGGGAGGGGTTCACACCCTGGGACTGTTAATGAGGTGATAGTAATATTTTACTATTAGTGCAGGAGATATCACACCATACGACCATATATATTAACGCCATATTTCATATTTTCCACACATGTAAGTAATTTAGTTCTGTGAGTCTTGTGCGTGAGTCAAATAACAGAGCTGGGGTTGTAATCACAATACTCGACTATATATTATTGTGTAGATAAGTTTAGCGTAGCGCGGCCGACGTCAGTTATATTGTACCTACTCATACATAGCTTCCACCTCTGTGTAGAAAAGTTTAGCGTAGCGGGGCCGACGTCAGTTATATTGTACCTACATGTACTCGTACATAGTGTCCACCTGTGTAGATAAGTTTAGCGTACCGCGGCCGACGTCAGTTATATTGTACCTACTCGTACATAGTGTCCACCTGTGTAGATAAGTTTAGCGTAGCGGGGCCGACGTCAGTTATATTTTACCTACTCGTACATAGTGTCCACCTGTGTAGATAAGTTTAGCGTAGCGGGGCCGACGTCAGTTATATTGTACCTACTCGTACATAGTGTCCACCTGTGTAGATAAGTTTAGCGTAGCGCGGCCGACGTCAGTTATATTGTACCTACTCGTACATATTTTCAACCTTTGTGAAGGTATGTTAGCGTAGCCTTGTTTGTTTGAGTGGTTTTACATCCATTTCACTACCGAGTAGTTTGGTTATCTAGCAGACGATTGCGTAGTCGAGTCGACGTCATTTGTATAGTACCTACTCGCACATATTTTACATATTTGTGTACGTGCGGTTCGCTGGTCATTTGTCTAATGGAGGTGACTGAGTACATATCGTACTAGTCATCGAAACGTCACACAGAAACATTCACTGGTTGTGCTATACATGTGCAGACCTCGACGTAATCGAAATATCCTGGCAAAGAAGAATGAAGTACTTTTGAAGCATTAAGAAGATGAAGATTTGTTAAACACAGATTTGTTTGTTTGTTTGTGGGGTTACGTTCGCTTCACTATCGGTTATCCAGCAGACGAAAGAAAATTAAGCAGACATTTCGCTTTCGTCAATAAGTCGTTCCATTGTACAGCTCGCTCAACAGGTTTGACCTATAGTAGCATCGCCACACCAGTGACTGGCTATGACCTATAGTAGCATCGCCACACCAGTGACTGGCTATGACCTGTACATTATGTAGTAGCATCGCCACACCAGTGACTGGCTATGACCTATAGTAGCATCGCCACACCAGTGACTGGCTATGTCCTGTAGTACAATGTAGCATCGCCACACCAGTGACTGGCTATGACCTATAGTAGCATCGCCACACCAGTGACTGGCTATGACTTGTAGTAGCATCGCCACACCAGTGACTGACCTGTAGTAGCATCGCCACACCAGTGACTGGCTATGTCCTGTAGTAGCATCGCCACACCAGTGACTGGCTATGACCTGTAGTATCATCGCCACACCAGTGACTGGCTATGACCTGTAGTAGCATCGCCACACCAGTGACTGGCTACTCTGTGTCACAGCCAAAACACGGGTCTCCATTAAAACAGCTGGGAAGCGACACATTAATTATATATGATACAGATTAACTTCACAGATTACTGCAGCGATTTGTAAACACTTTTAAACAGGATAATTGACGGTAGTTCCCGGTACGGTGTCAGATCTCGTGATCAGTACAAGGTACCCGTATACAAAACCGTTAGTGTAGTGTATACAAACATCTCGACAGGAGCGTACTGGCTCAAACAGGAATAAAATAGCAATTAAAGTCTGATAAGTATCTCCAATAAATAAATAACAAGTAAAAAATAAACAGAAAAGTAAGTTCTGGAAATTTGGTGATTTAATTTCTTAATTGATCGTGTGTAAACAAGATTGGAGATATGCATTTTCCTATTAAGGACTTTGTCGGGTTGTTTACTACATTAGGCAAATACAAAACTGTCGTAAACTTTACATGTATGTATATATTTGTATAGTCAGGAACATATTCATACATGTATGTACATATCTGTATAGTCAGGAACATATTCATACATGTATGTACATATCTGTATAGTCAGGAACATATTCATACATGTATGTACATATCTGTATAGTCTGGAACATATTCATACATGTAGGTACATATCTGTATAGTCTGGAACATATTCATACATGTA
>JAUMHH010005261.1:0-11365 GCA_032359455.1 Chlamys rubida
CAGTACAGTTCCTCGATGGAAACTCTAACCAATCAGAATTCGCGTTACGTATTCATGTTCGGAAACACCACAAAGATGGCCGACAACTTTTCGATTGTGCGTGAAAAACTACATATAGATCAATTAAAGCCATTTCAAGAGGAAACAATAACCCAGCTGTTGAAAGGTCGAGATTCCTTTTTGTCAATCAAAACAGGAGGCGGCAAAAGCATTTGCTATGAAGGTTTTCAGCCAATGTGGACGAAAATTAACGGATGCGAATGCAGTGTGCTCATCGTTTCGCCGTTGATTTCTATTATGAAGGAACAGTGTGAATACCTTGTATCATGTAATTTTACAGCTACGTACATTGGTAAAGATTGTAACGAAGACATAGACATTTTAAATGGTTGCTTCCAGTTCCTATTTGCATCACCCGAATCCATTTTGTCAGTGAATAAGTGGAGGGGCATGCTGGCCGCTAGTAAACACTTCAAATTGTTTGTTGTTGACGAGGCACATACGATATTGCATTGGTAAGTAAATTTTAATGTTCACACGCAGAAATCAAGAAATTCTGTCTGACCTGGTGATTCATTTTAAATGAGTAAATCAGAGCTTTTTAATAATATGTTTTTAATATGAAAAACTGTAATAACGAAAACTTTTTACCAAAAGTTATCATACACTTCCCTATATTACTCAAAAATACACCTTTGTTATTTGTGTATTTACAGGATGTGTTTTTCTTCACTAATGACAAGGGTCAATACATATATTAAAAATGTATTTCCGATCATAGCAATGTTTAATGTACATTATGTGAGCCTGGTTTTTTTTACTTCAGGGGTGAAAGTGAAACAGAGATGGAGCCTTTCCGGATATGGTACAGTAAGCTAGGTGAAATCAGATCCCTCATAGAATGCCCTGTCCTGTTGATAACTGCAACAGCTAACAGATCAGCAAGAAAGGAAATGCAGAAAATGTTTTGTATGGTGGACTGCCATGAAATTGTACAAAATCCAGATAGAGAAAATATCAAACTGTTTGTACATAAATTTAAGAGTACTCTACCACTTTGTGATGTTTTCTATTTTCTGATACATTTGTTAAAAACAGAAAGAGAACATTGTGAACGTTTTTTGATATTCTGTCCATCAATTAAGACATGCAGTGAATTATTTTCTACTCTGAGGATGGAATTGGGACATCTTATTGTGTATGTTGACATGTTTCACTCACAAACATCAGAAGCTGTTAAAGATAAGATCAAAGAAGACATGAGTATTGAAAGTGGAAATATAAGAGTTTTAGTTGCTACAAGTGCAGCAGGAATGGGGGTCAATTTTAAATCTATTAACCATGTCATCAACTTTGGACCTCCCAAAGATATGGATGGATTTGTCCAGCAGTTTGGGAGAGCAGGTCGTGATGGACAAGTTGCCATGTCCTTGTTACTTTTTAATGGCAAACAGTGTAGAAAACTGGATGATGATATGAAGATCTATGTTCAAAATAAAGAGACATGTCGTAGAGATGTCATACTTTCTGCCTACAAATCCAAATCCAATCCTAATAGAGTGAAACATGTGTGCTGTGACATTTGTGATGTAAAATGTGGTTGTAATGACAATGACTGTTCAAATTTTGTGCATCCATTTTTTAAATACAAGTTACCAGTGTTTTCCTCAGATTCCGATACTGATCATTCTGATGACATGTTTTCCGAAGAAGCTGAAAATTCTGATTAAATAAATGCATAATGCCATTTTGACATCAATCATTTTTGTGCATTTCATTTCTTTGAAAATATGTTTAATTAAGGACACAAGGCCATATGAAATCAGATAGCAGTTCTTCAGGGTTTTATTCAAATATGACAAAGGACTATTAATTACTGTCATTTTGCTGTCAACAGATAAAATATTACAAAAATTTTAAGATAAAATCATCCTTGAGTATTCCAAGAAGATTGAGCAGACAAAGTATTTCTAATAAAAATACTGAGTGAATGTATATATACAGTACCAAGATACTTATGCATTTGATTTTCCACATGAAATTTACATGTAGAGAACTTGCATGTAGAGAATTAACGCAAATTTGGATTCCATTTATTACATGTAAAAACTTGCAATTCTCTTTTGTGCGTTTATCCAGTCATGTATGTCCATACTACTAATGCGATTCAACGGCTCTTTGAAATTAGAGAAACTTTCCCATGTCAAATCTTTCACTTGTCCTTTTTGTCGCAGTTTTTGCACAATTGTAACAACATCTTTTGTTTTGTCAACTGTTGGTCTTGCAACTCTTGATTTCACAGTTTTAGTTGTTTTCATTAACTGTTCTTTTATTCCATCTATAACTTGCGTTGTCATACAAATTTGTTTCGCGGATTCAAAAGATTTGTTTGCACCTTGTGTGTTTAGTTGCCTTTTGATGTTATGTACCTGTATTTCTACACAATTATCATTCGGAATATTGTTTTGAATTCCACCTTGTAAGTTTACAGTCATGTTCCACTTATACTCAAAGCTGTCTTTGGTATCGAGGATAGCAATAACATAAGAAATCATTCGCCAAAGCCAAAGTCTATATTTTGTGTGTCTGACGGCAGAAGCATACAGCCATTCCAAATAAGCGTTCCTTACAATCCTGTCACCATCACCCATTTTGAAGGCGTCGCATGAATCTCTGAGCAAGAAAGACATGAGCAGAAAACTCTGAACAGGATTTAAATCTGCATCTTTGCTTTGAACAGTATGAAATTTCCAGCTGTGCTTTTTCTCTAAATGTTTCTTAAACCATCCGGACTTTGTGTATGTTTTATCACAAAGGGCACATTCAAAAATTTCCCCATGTTTCATGGCTTCCAACTGGGAATCATTGTGCTGTAATGCCTGCAAGTCTTCACGCATTTGGGTTATTGTCTGAAAATTGCAGAAACCTAAAGTATCAATAACTTTATTTGCGGCACCGTGGACCCAGTCTGTTTTGGCTTTATCATCCATCAAGGAAAACACTGGAGCATGTGATGGTGTAGAGTTGATGTCATCCATGTCCATGGCATCCAAGAATGCTGCCACAACATAGCCATCTGTAACATCTTCAATGAACTGATGATGGGGTCTAAATTGTAAAAGAATATAATTAATACCTTTTTAGATTGCTCTTATAAAATAAATCTATGATCACTGTGACTCTCATTTAATAAAGGACGCCCATGTACATGCAACATTTGTTTTCAAAAATTTCTAAAGAAAAACACAAGGGCATACAAAATAAACTATTGAACTCTTTATTGTAAACTTGCCAAACCCGCCAAACCATATGCCTCATTTTGAGGATTTGCATACATTGTACTTCTAAATTTTAAAATCACCATCGGTACATTTATAATAATATTTCTTTTAATAAAGTACCTGAATTTATTGATGACTTCATCAGGCCCTGAAACATCTCTTCTGTTGATAACATTACGAAGCTGGTACAGAGTCCCAATATCTGAGGAGCTACTTTCTTTGTAGAAAAGTTGGTAAATACCCTGAAATGTAAAAGTGAAATTTTACAAGCTCCTGGTGATGGTAAAGTCTTATGGTCACAATTCTTGTTTAACCGTTAACCAAATAAGAAGCCTTGAGTTTAAAAGAAGTTTGGCAATATTATGATGTTAGTTAAGGTGGAGTTGCGTGGACAAGTTTTTCGCACAAAGGGGCATTACTCCATCAAAAAGGGTTGAAATCCCAAATTAAAATGCCGGTACACAACTACATAAGATACCGATCATTCATGCAAAGTTTCAATGAAATCCACCAGTTAGTTAAGGAGGAGTTGGACGGACAAGTATTTCGCACAAAGGGGCATAACTCCATCAAAAAGGGTCAAAATCTCAAATTAAGACATCCAGCTGACAGACAGGGTGATTACAGTATCCCCCCCCCAACTTTGTTGCAGGGGAATAACAAACATAAAATTCATGTAAAATTTCCCATACAGAATTTTTCAACTTCAGTTATATTAGCTGTACATATATAGTGTCTCTATTGGTATATTACTTGAAAATTAAAGAATATAAAAGTAATTCATCCATGCAAAATAGTGTTTCTCAGTTTCATAGGTTTCTATTTTTCATGCTGCTTACTCATTTTATTTTTTTTGTCAATGCTATTTGGTTAGTTACATATTACCCGAACATTTCAATCTACGTGTTGTAAATATATTTTTTTACAATAGCAACTGACAATGGATGAATACTCAAATTATAAATAATTCTTCCAATTACCTCAAAACTTAAATCATAAAACTGAGAAATATCATCAAAACACAATTTCAAATAAAGGAGCCAGGTTCACTGCACAAGGCACTGTAAAATAACATTTCAACTCCAATTAGCTATATAGTGTCTATTGACACATTACTTGTAACGAATAATGCTATTCAATTTATAATTGTTTTAACAAGGCAAAGTATACGTATTGCAAGTCAATCCACAGTCCCAAACAGTAATGATTTCCATATTTAACAAAAAGTACACTTATGTCAGGATGAACCTACTGTTAGGAAAGTATCCCGATACATACTTCTTGCACTCTGCCATCTCTAGATGTCCTTGCAATTGTACGCCAAATCCAGTTACTCAAGGTGAAATAGTATAGAAGATATGCCCCGGACGGAGTGCAAACCTATAGCCCCTCCCCCCCCCCCGAACCAGTGAGAGACCTAATTATATTGACAATTTAATGATGGACAGAGTTTTTAGATGCTGCTACGTATACTTGACCGATTGCCTTATTATGTAACATTAAAAATTAAAAAACATAAAAGTAATGCATGCAAAATAGTGTTTCTCAGTTTCATAGGTTTCTATTTTTCATGCTGCTTATTCATTTTATTTTATTTTTGTCAATGCTATATATGGTTAGTTACATCAAACATTTCAATCTGGGTGTTGTAAATCTTTTTTTTTACAATAGCAACTGACAATGGATGAATACTCAAATTATAAATAATTCTTCCAATTACCTCAAAACTTATATCATAAAACTGAGAAATATCATAAAAACACAATTTCAAATAAAAGACAGAGCTAGGTTCACAAAATGCATATAAAAAGGCACTGTAAAATTACATTTTAATCACACGTCAATTTATTTTGAATTTCCTACATCAATATCAATATCAATAAGCTTCACCTTTTTTCAAAGATACCAATATTTTCCTCTTTCGAGTTGATTTATAGAAATTAACTTTTGTAAGATTGGTGGTTTTGTAAAAAATAAGGATGTTTATAAACATTCAAAGATTTTTTTTTATATAAGCAAAGACCTCGATCCAAATACACTGATTTAAAAATACAACTATACAACTGATCATTGTATAGTTTTAAAATATAGATTGAGGAGTATACTGTTCTCAAAATATTGACTTAAAATATAACCATTTCTTATCAATTTTTCCATGGCCAAAATACGCCCTTTGTGAACCTAATCCTGTACTAAAAACAAGAAAGAAAAACTTACATGTGAACAACAAACATTTCAAACAAGAAATGAACTTTTTCGAACAGCCATGTTTAGTATACCAATAGGAAATTCATTTCCCTGTGTAATCCCTCTGGTCTATGAATTATTCCACCAAGACTCTCAAATTTAGATGGGTTATTCTGCATGGCTTCTTGAGCTGAAAACGCTCGCTCATTGGTCAGTACATCACCTCCGAAAACAGTCCTTTCAGATATTTCACCCTGAACATGTGGAACTGCTAGGTGGTGAACTCTTTGCAGAATTGTGATCATACCTAAATAACAACCAATAGAGGTATATGAATTGGTAGGTTTTCATAATTATGTCAATTGAATTTTGATAACATGCAACTTTTGAACAAAAAATAATCCTTGCATAAAAAAAATATCTTTTAAAAAAATTATCGATTAAGTGTGATCTTATGCTGAAGACATCCATTGCTTGTTTCTGAATTTTCACACTCCCAAGTTGGATCATCCATAGAACATGTATAATTAATCTAAACGATAGATTCTCTGCCTCAGTATGCCAGAACTCTAACATAGTAAAGTTCTGAAGGCAGCATATAAAAAAAAATGCCAACAATTTTACCTCTCACACTAATAGCATACCTTGAGATGAGTTCTCACTTGCTTCAACAAGGTCACAGTTTAAAACAACTGACTTTTCTTTTGTTTTCTCCAAATAGTCATGGGGAATATAAGTAGGAAAGCTTGCTTCTGCTGGTTTCAAAAAGTCTATGTACTTTAGTATAACATGTGAAACATGGAAAACAATGTTTGTATGCAGACAGTCTAACTGATCCACTGAAGGTAACCAGCTGTGTGTTGGAAGCTGTAAAATGTCCATTTTCTCTGCAGACATACTGTACGGCACATTCAAGTCGTCTATTGTGACACGCTTTTGTTTTACCATTGTCAGAAACCAGTGTAAACTTTGACGTTGTTTGTCAATGGTCATTTTTGCTGGATTGATAGTAATGTCCAAATTGTCACCGAGAACTTCTATTGGCTTTGTAATGCAAATATTATTCTGCACACAATTCATATTCTTATCACTCACATCTGATGAATCAGCTTCAATACTAAATGTAGCAGTACTGAGCTGTTTCTCCTGTGCATCACTTCCACATTCAACACTAGCAGTTGTTATGTTATCTACATCCTTTTGCAAACCAGCAGCTTGGAATAGAACATTTTCTGTATCAATGACAACACTTGCTGTATTTGATGTTTTATCTCCTGCTTCCTTCATGATCTTTTCTCTCTGTTTGACATATCTTGTGACTGTTTCTGTGATCCTTTTTTCTTGCTGTTTTACAAGTTGTTTCTTCTTGTTATTTATGCTTGTAGGCGACACAACTATCCCAAGATCATGTAATATTTTCAAACCCTGTAAACATGAAAAAAACACCAATATTTTAAAATGCATACAAGATAATCGACAGGTAATTGTTACTCATGTTAACACACTTTCTTCTCAAAATGCATCATAATCAGTCTTCATGAAAACTGAAGATTTTTATTTTTGTAGCAAGTAAAATCCAATTATCTATACAGTTTTGAAAAAAATATTATTGTATGATTAACACAGTAGCAAATGATATCATGTGAATTCATATATTGTTTTTTTGTTTTTCTAATCTTATATAAACGAGTTTCACATTGAAATCATCAAATTGTGACCCACACAACTACATCATTATTACCTCTTTGGTCATACCACACTTGTCAGCAATAAGTCCTATCATATACTGCAGTTGGTTAAGTCGTTGGGAACGTGTGTACATTAATATGGCTGCAGAGGTTATCGCACATGGTATTTTTTTCAAATCATGGCCAGCAGCGTCACAGAAAATTGAATGTAAATAAGGGGCTTTAGCTTGAAACTGGTTTGAAACAGCTGTCCAATCAAAGTTAAGAAGATTTTCTGCAGTATGATTTTGAAACACATCTCCGGATTTTTTAGCAAGCACTCTTGTTTCTTTCACAATCTCCTTTTTCACAATGTCCAGCATGGCCTCCTTGTATCTGTCACTTTTACTGTATTGCTTCATAATTGTTGCAGGTTTCTTGTTGTTCAGCATAGCTTTTATAGCAGATTTCTCCGGATCAGCAATTAAGTTCTTTGAGCGCTTATCATGTGCATACTTGACTGTGATCTATAATTCGAAATAAAAAAAATTATAAATACATGTACAACATACAAAAGGTGCATGCAAAGTTCCACAGGGTCCAAAAATAAACAGTAGATTTGTGTTAATATTAACTTTATGACTATAAACCCTAAACAGTATATGACAGGAAAAACATATACCTTTTGTTTGACCAAAAAGCATTTAAGCTAATACAATATGGCAGTTGCTCCATTCTTAAGATGAGTTAAACTACAGGGGGTTCATTACAGATACCTGAAATACACATATGCTACACTGATATGGGTCAAACACATAAACCTACAAACATGTATGTTTATGTGTGGAACATGTTTATGTTTCACACATGTTTATGGGTCCAACATGTCGCCATTGTCAACACATGTTTATGTGTGAAACATGTATGTCTATGTGTGCTGTGACCCATATCAGTATAGCATATGTGTATTTCAGACATTTGTAACAAACACCTGTGTCCTCTCATACACTACTTACATAAAAGGTGGCTTTTACATGAAGCAGGAGGGTCCTCAGCAAACCTTGGACTGGTGTTATATTGGACTTATGAGCACTGACTGTAAATATTGTTTTCTACTACACTGTGAAAAATGCTTCGCTGCAATTATTTACCAAGATACCTCCAGAACTTAATTCACATAAATCTCTAATTCAAAATAATCAACGATGATGAATATAAATTGCAACGAATAATTTGGTCTTACATTAAATCTTTCTGGATAATGGGTTCATGAACTTCAATTAAAACAGCATAGTCGTCTGCAAATGTGATTGGACAGTTTTGTTTTATGCTAGCAGAAAAATGTCACATTTCCTACTTTCAGTTTCGTTTTTGATTGGTGGGGATTTTAAACTTGTGTTTCTGTTTTGTTTTTATTTCACGGAAATTTATTTTGAGAGGAAAGTTAACTCAAACCGATATATTTTCTTATATACCTTGACATCAAAATCTTCATTTGTTGCATTCCTAGTCTGTGTTGACTTGTCGACTTTTGAATCGAGGTATTTTCTTGGCGTGCCGAAGCGTGCAGGGGGGGTTTGAACAAGTCCATGTCGAGTTGGGGTTCGGAATAAGCCTCTCTTCAGCCTCGACTTTGGTGTCGGTGTTTGTGTCGTTAAAGGTCTTTTGTTCCCTTTTCTCGGTGTAGACCACTTCTTTACAGTACCAGGCAATTGCTTGAGGGTTTCTAAAAGTTTGTCACGCTCTTGTGTTAGTACTGTCACCTTGGTCTGAATGTCCCCGTTCAATTTGTTGATTCTATTCAACTTATTAACACACTGGTTGCATACCTGTCCAATAACCGGTGCAATAGTCAAACTAACAAATGTAGCGCCGTACTGCTCTTGACTGGTTTTTGATGTCAACGACCTGTATGATTTGTCTCGGATGATTTTTAAACAAAATGCACACGTTTTCATGGCCGCCGCCATTGTTGCATTGCAGGACACACCGAAAAACGGGTCTTCAAAATTGAAGAGTTCCAAATTATATATCAGACTTTCTGATTGGTCGCTTCTAATATATGAATTTGCATATTTCACGACGTTTTTACGGCGAGTTTGCCCACGGGTGATGAGTGAGTACCAAAGCGAAATAAACCGTGGGTATCCGACGATGGGCTTGAAGATGTTTTCAAACCCATGGTCTGGAGCATAACTTGGTTAAGAAGACTGAATGCCGTATAACAGAGGGTCTCTCTCATAATACTTTGGCTTACTAGGGGGAAGGGAGGGATCCCAAAGGGGGATTCTCCAATTCAATTACACAATTTGTTGTTAGGACCCCTGCACATCTTTAGTAATTAGGTTTTCCGTCTGTCTGTCCTTCTGTCTGTTTTAGCTCACCTGCCAAGGACACCTGCAAAATCGGCCAGTCGTACTCTGGGTGCACTGATCGGGAAGCACATTTCTGCAGGAGGTATGACATATGATGTATTTACGAAACTATACAATTCGGTGGTGGAGCCAGTGCTGATGTATGGTATTGCGATTTGGGGAATAAAGGAACATTCTGTTATTAATACCGTCCAAAACAAAACGTGCCGTTATTTTCTCGAAGTCGGAAAATATACATCAAATATCTCTACACGAGGAGATATGGGATGGTCCTCCTGTTTCCACAAGCAGAAGATCGCTAGTGTCCGATTGTTATGCAGAATATATAGACTAGATGACAACAGATAATTGGGGGAAATTACAAAATGGTCAATGAAACATAGAAAGGGTTGGTGCAATTCCGTCCATCGTATAATTGATAGTGTAGATGCGCAAGATTTAGTCACACATACCAATATTACTACCCGCTGTGTGGTTAACAAATATATTAGCTATACTGAAAACACTTGACGAAGAGGATTGGAGAAAACAACTTTTTGACGACAAGAATAATATGAACGGTAACAAATTACGTACATATAGACAAAATAAGGACAGAGTTAAAGTGAAGCGCTACCTTAAAAAGGACATACAAACGTCCCATAGACGGTATTTTGCAATGTTTCGCGCCTGATGTCTACCACTGGCTATTGAGACGGGCCGATACTCCAGGCCGCCGAACGCCACTCCAGGAAAGACTATGTAGATTCTGCGATCTCCAAGCAGTAGAGACAGAAAAACATTTTCTAATAGACTGTAAACTATAGGACGATATCAGATTTAACATGTTCCTTACCTGCGCTAGACAAATTGATCATTTTAATTTTATGGATAGTGAAAAAATCTTTATAGAAATTATGAAAAATGAAGAGCTATAACAAACTGTAGCCAGGGACGTGTACTGCTTTTACAACAGAAGAAAACTGTTTACTAATACATACGTAAAATATATATTTTATGAACATTACTTTATATGACTTTGTCGTGATTAGAAATAATTCCAGTAATACTTTTTAGCAATGGAACCGTTGTGAGGTAATAATGAGGCAATACGACTCTAATGAGAGCTGTGCTTTTTGATTTGTTTAATTCAGTAATGAGGAGTTTTAACATGTGTATGTATATACGTATATAGAATGTCTTTTAAGTGTATCATAAGTCGAGATAATTGGCTGGGTATTGATATCATGTAAGCGAATTCCACTATGTACGTATGTATGTCTGTTGATCAATATGTGACACTCTAATAAAATATTTTATTATTATTATTTAGTGTTCATTTAAATAATTGCTCCATCCTGCAACAGGGTCCCGAAAATACTAGTGATGTGCAGCGGGTATCACTAGACGTTTAGGGGTTCTTCATCAAAATGATATCACTCATCATGGCATATCAATTATACCTGATGCATCCCCTCTCTACTATTAAGTAGATGACGTACTAATATATATGAATATCTGCTTGGAAGAGAAACATTGCCAAATATTTAATGGTGAATGTACTGGTGATATGGCTGAAAATTATATTCATTTCATCTGAGTGTTAACACAGACTTAGATAGCTATGACAAGAACTGATTCAGATATCTCCAATAAGATTCATCAGTTTAGAAAGATGTGATATCAAAAGTGTTACGCATAGATTACTATTTGTACTTTTACTAAGTAAAACTTTGATATTACACATACATTACCAAACTGATGAAACTTATTGAATATGTTAGAATTAACTACGGACAGGCAATACTCCAAACATTTAGGCATTTAGAGGAGTTTAATAGTGCATTGTTTGAGTAGAAAGTAAAACTTTGATATT
>JAUMHH010005272.1:0-11363 GCA_032359455.1 Chlamys rubida
ATGCCGACTTTATAGTGCTACCTCACTGAAACATACTGCCAAAGACACCCAGCAGGACACCCCACCCGGTCACATTACACTGACAACAGGCGAACCAGTCGTCCCACTCCTAAATTGCTGAGCGTTAAGCAGTAGTAGAAACTATTATTTTTACAGACTCTGGTATGTCTCGACCGGGGGGGGCAGAACCCGAAGCCTTCCTCACAGGGGCGAATGCTTAACTAAAGGCCAACCGTGAGGCATTGTCAAGGGAAACCTTAGGAAGAAGATAGTTGTTTAGAAAGAAGAGAAAAGATAAGATCCCAAATTAAGTCGCCTCTTACGATCATGCAATGGTAGGAGCAGGTACAATTCTTACACCCTACCTGCAGGGACGTAGTGTTATGAATTATATGAAATCGAACACATATGTCAAAACTGGCCGTAAAGAAAAATATATTGCTTGCTTTTTATAGTATTGTTTATCACTATATCCTTTAGTAATAGAAAGATATATAATATGTTAAACAGTAGCCATTTAGGTGATCAATAAATAATATTATCCTAACTCGGAGGAGTTATTTTTTCCCGGAACCAAATCTGCCTCTGTCATAACGAACCTATCAAACACTACGTATTACTCATTTCATCATGTCAATCACTCCGCCAACTCCATACCATCATGCCAATTAGGTGAGATTAAGACGGAGCTATTATCCGACCTTGACCCTTCTTGTTTCTTCTCGATCAATCGAGACATCATATCATAAGTATATGGCTGTCGAAAGAATTTCGAACTTGCAGATAGAACTGTAGCATTTTAAAAATGTACGTGCAGTAAGAAACAGTTAATAAAATAAAGTGGTTACATTTTGGGATTTAGACACATAGCTTCTAGCAAGTTTCTGGTTCCATTCTTCCTGATGTGTATGACACGTGTAAATAGCTATTGTAAGAAGGTAACATCCAGCAAACAGTTTTTAGATTTTGATTTTATCGGTACATCGAAACACCCAAAATCTCAATACTCGTTACATTACAGTAGTTATTTTATTCTTGATTCAGCACAAACCTCTTTCCCCAACCTCGGGGAATAGTTTGCTTTCAGTGACAATATAATGACCATTCTTTTCTGCTTATGTCATAACTATATAATATATGATATGCGGTTGTCCCACGTACATCAGTCATGTGGGATGTATAATATCTCTTTATTTTATCAGGATTCAAATTTTGGGGATTCCTTATCTACCAGATATATTGCCATCTGCATTCCTACTTTAAAAAAACAAAATATAGAGACCTTGTGAAGATAAACGCTTATACGTTTTAATTTTTTCATGTCAACTATAACATTACGTTGAATATTTAAAGAAAAAAAAGTACATTGAAAATAGCAAAACTCTTTTGAGACAATTTAGCACAAAACATATAAGTGAAAGAAAGATATATCTCCAATAGCGATACACCGTTACTCGCTGACGGCCGAAATATGCTATCGGTCCAGATGAACTCCCAGCTGATAGTTCTTCTTAGCCGAACAACAAACTTGTAAGGAACTGAGCAATGCTGAGGATAATCAACTGAGATCACAGGTTTAGAGGGGTTTGAAATCTACCAAATACCAAACAAGCAACATATACAAAAGTGCCACACAAACCTTATACAGAGAAATATCTATTACATTCGTTTAGGATGTTGTCAGCTGAGAAAGTCAGGGTTAAGATATTGACCTTGTTCCAGGGCAACAAAACATACAAACAGTTTCAAACCAATCCAACTCTTAACATTTTAAGGGCGTCTCCTAAAACAAGACAGAAAACTTGTGAATCTCATTGCAGATACCTTTTATCCGATTGCAAAAAACATTCCTAGAATGTACTGTACTCTTAATATTAGCAAACACGGGAACCCTATTGAAACATAAAATGGACTTAACCGGCCCCATTGGCTCTATGCAGAACCGCAATTTCTCTTTAGGATCCTCTGCGGGCATGGATAAGACCAAAATTAATCTGCTGCCTCCTTTGTAATACTTAGGATCTTTTTTTGTTTCGTATCTTTCCTGTCTACTTTCTTTCCTCATCCTATTCTTTCTGGTGGTATATCCCAGGGGTCCTGTCATCAAATGACTCTGGCTGCTGCAATAACGTTAAACCCTTAAACAAACAAACTTAACCATCTCATCCATTGACGTTGCAGTTAAAATCGTTCCTGACTAGGAGGTACGTCTAAACAAATTATTTCCCTTTAAATTGCCAATCGGCTGACAATCGGTCTGCAACACGACGTTATGTCAGTGTGACACTTGGTGTCATTAAAACAACTTTTCTAGCCGCTAAAACAGTCAGAAACTGACATTGTCTCATGAAATTTAACAATTATTGTAAGCACTTGCTGTGAACCATTGGAGTACTTGAATTTTAGATACTAGTTTGTATCGAATACAAACATTTCTATATACTCGTTATTGAAATTGCCATTGTAATATTGTTACTTATCTGAAACACTGGTCATTTCTGTTGTAACAATTATGATGTAAGTTTTGTTCTGAAGCAAATTTTCGTGTAATAGACAGAAGCAAATTAATTAGTATAAAATGAAGGGATATCTCTGTTTAAATTTTAGCCTCAGAATCTCGGCAAACACAGATTCTTATGTCAGAATGCTACACTTGAGGGACGAATGCATATCTTGTCAACACCTAAATGTACATATGGTATACTCTATAATGCAAAACGTATATCAGGTAATGTCATCAGTTCGTTAAGGCTAGGGTTTGGTGTTAAGTAAGGATCACTGGACGCCTTGATGCTACGTTCTGTTCTTGTTATCTTGCCTTATAGCAGTCGAGTTGTCTTCAGTAAAAGCTGTCGATCGAATGCAATATCAGACCTTTGAACAGAAAAAAATATATAATGATAAAATGTAGACTTCAAAAGAGTTGTTCGTGATATAATCCATAAACAATCTCAACAAACTGACACATAGAGATAACTAGAAATTTATCAAAAACGTTAATCGCTTAGCCACTTCAATGGCACAAATCTTCATATGTATATTGGAATCGTGAAAAAAACTCTTTTTTTTCGATTTTGATTTAGGAATGTCTGCGTTACAGAGAGCACGTTCAAATTACTTATCAAAGATGTGTTTATCCTATTATTGGTCGATTTACTTGCATATACGTATAAGTCGTAGACCTTTCAGTTTTATAATATAACATTATATCTGTTGTCGGTAAGAAAGGGAATGATATATGTATGTGGTCAGAGTTGTGATCACATATATGTATATGTTAGCTTAACAACATAATTATCAAATGCTCAAAAGGATTATACTTCTTAAGCTTTTTGATTGTTTAAATTATTAGGTTATATTTGCAAGATTTCTATGAGTATTCGGAATCCCTATCCATGCAATCTTTAATTGAAATATCAACGTCATCAAATTATCTGTGTTAACAAATATTCGTCTCCCTAGCAAGATGTTGATCTATTTTTTCAGTGTATTTGTACGTTTCTTATTCGACGATCTACGCTCCTTTGTAAGGGAGTTATTGCATAATCGAATCTACTGCTTGTTTCATAGTATGGATTTGAAAGACTGTTGTCATATCGCAGCACAAGTACTTGTTCATCTGTGGCCGTCTCTATCGTAATGCATCAGGTTTAGAAATGTTACATACAATTGAATGATTCGTTAGTGTGTACTGCTTGTGTAGCCCCTATTTATTGTAATACAGACATGCTTAATTTGTTTTTAATATCATTACAATATCAAAGATAAATTACGAGTCTCATTTTAAACTCTACCGTCTTTAATTAAAAGAAATACCATTTATTGATCGCTATTGCAGACATGCAAAGATTGAAAGAGCAAACTATTAATGATTGCTTCTTTGAACATTTATAAGCCATTACAATAAGCTATGCTAGTCATATTAGATAAATTCTTGGAATAACAGTTGCCTTGGGACATTTGTTTATCAGTGTTTGATAAATCACCCAGCCATTGAATATGTCTGGACTTTTTGTTTTATAAGAAAAACCCATTATATTCTGCAGCAATGGTCAACGGCAACATCAACCATCCTTATCGTTCAAGTAAATTAAGTAACATTATGGGAGACTGGGGACTGAATCTGAGCAGAATTTTTACCGAAATGATTCAGGAAACAGGGGTACAAAGGAGAACGAGTGATGCGAACCAAAATATTGTGGAAAGGCCAAAGAGGAACGCTTTTATTTACGTTAGAGGTTGTTTTCCAAGGATTTCCTGTGCGATTATTGCTACCGATGGGAGGACCTATAAGTCATAAATGAAGAAGCTTGGTTAAGCGACAGAAATGTCACTATGCTGATTGTGGAACTTAAAAGCGTTTAGCTGGTATAAAAACGCAGATGACATATGATCAAAAGGCCATCACTGACGACCGACCAACCAACGGATGCAGAACAAGGGTTAAAACATCCTATAGAGGTTAGGTTTCTACTTTCGACGTCGGATGCAGATGGTCAGCAACCAGTCCAAGACTGTAGAAGAAGTTTTATTCAACAGCGACAGAAATGATTGTGTTGTAGGTGTTCATGCAGTTTATTGTATTTCAAATCGTTTATAAAATTTAAATAATATTAACAATTAACAAACAAAAAATAACTGCCAAGCGTTGTTTTGTTGAGATTATATTGTTGAGGAATAGAGCGTGTTTGTAAAAAAACAAGATCAATTAAATTATCGCTTACAAAATATCATTAAAAAAAATGTGGGAAGGAATATGTTTTTGAAAATACCGAATTTTTTTTCTGAAGTGAACGTTTCTTACATAAATTAATGCTTACATATAAGAAAGTGGCATATCAATTTAAATGGACCTATAACAGAACTTAATATGTTTGATGTTAATAGAATCGTCACACGCTAATGATTAAAATTACCATTAGTCTCCAGAATATGGTGTTGAGTGTATAGCACCGTCACGCATATGTCATTTTGAGGTTATACTGTACTTATATGATTTGAAGGAACAAAACTCACTCAGAAAGCTTTATCACAGTTAAAAAAAAGAAATGCCAATATTCGCAACAGACACGTTATCCTGACATCGTCAAGTCTTTAACGTTGCAGCGTGTCTTATTGACGATTGTCTTCATTTATTGCATAAGCCATGCCATGTAATAATTACTATTGCATTTAATGTGTCGTGGAAATCCAAAAGAGAGACGCCCTCCAACAAAACCGCCTTTTGCTACTTAAGATGTTATCTTCCCTGATCCACAGTTTCCGACATAAACCTTGAAATCGTCAGCAATGCTGGGATCTCAATCCCATTAAGACAGTGAAACTACATGTAATAGTCTATCTTGCATTCATGTCAACGATTTATGTCTTTATTGTCCTTTTTCTTAGGAGTTTTTTGTCATAGACTTCCCTCCCTAAATGGTTATTATGCGTTCTACTTCGTGTCTTTACAATGTGATCAGGAAATCCACATACTAGTTATGTAAGGATTACATTACATGTTACGGATCAGTATATATCAGTTTAAATTTAAATAGTAAGTTATTTACCGATGTTAACTTTGATGTTAGGTAATAAACAAACCGTAATTTCCTTGAATTCTTTACCTTGAATTACAAATTGAAGCTTTGTTTTAATCAAACATCATGATTAGGTCTTTTGATCTTTTATGTAAGGCTTTTACCGGTTCACGTTGGATGGTTCTTTAACTTTATCAATAACATGAAACTTAGGCTGAACCTAAAGCAAGGGAAACTCGTAATACAGCAATTTCAGGAGCATGTCAAACTATTTAATTTGATACATAATAGGTTGATGCCCTTAGTTTTAATCAGATATGATAGACAATAACATTATACTCAATGCAAACAAGAAATTACCATTTTAGTTCTATTTCGAGACCTCTATGTGTACTGTTTGCTACATTGTTTATCATTAGATAGTAGCAATACGTTTACAGGAAAGAACCTCAAACCATTTACTTATACCGCACAGCAAGAAATCTAATATAATTAGTTAATTTAACAAATAACAGTGAACATGCACTAGAGGTACTCACATTACGACACATATATGTACTGTCGTTAACGACGCAATTCTTTATATTTTCTCTCTACTTCGTGACAACGTTTTTGTTTCAAATCTGGTCTCTTTTGGCAATACATCAATTTTGGCTTCAGTGTTGAACCTTTGTCTAAGTGAGAAAGGCGATGGGTTCTGTCACCAGGCTGGGCAGACCAAAGTCTTTAAAAATGGTTGTTGCTCATCGCTGCTTAACGATAAGCATTTAAAGGTTAAAAACAAGAACTTGTAAGGTCGTTGTCAATTTAATTTGACCGGGCGGAATGCTGGATCCCAATGGTATGGTGTTTCGGTGAGGTACAGTAGCGCTATACAGTCAGCGATATCACAATGAGTGAAGCACACCAACATACCATAAATTCAGCACACATACACACATTCACGCATACGTGTACATTACACACGCGCAGACACATTCAAATGACATAAGCTGGTAATACATACATGTATGTACATGAAGGATATTAAACAAAATAATAAAAGCAGTCATGGAGCATTATATAGGGTGGATAAGTCCTGTACTGGTAATATAGTCAGTGTTCAATGTTACAGTTTAGGCATTGTATAGATTAACCGCATAATGATAATGACCGCACTTCCCTCCTATGGACATGCATGAATATTTGTCTGCAATACACTTGAATGATTATATACACTAAGTATATACACATGTGTGTGTGAGAGTGCGTTCTGTAAACAGATTTTGTATAACTCTTTGTGAAACAGGTTATGAAGTCGGTGTAACTCTTTTGGGGAGTACCTGAGATAAAACATTGAGGAACTGTTTCTCAAATATTAATGTTGGAAGCATGATAAAATAGTACAACCGCAGCCTCAGAGTAATGTCTCACATATGTATGACAGGGTGAGCGTGAGATTGTGCAGAAATAGTACTATTATTGGGATCTACTTCGAGTTTGCATATGTTCATATGCAATCTTCATAATATGATACATGTAATTGAATATACAATTTACTGCTGATTCATAGACATTCAAGTATTATCTTTATGTGAAGAAAATAGTATCAATTTATTTTTAACAAAATACTCAAATGTGATCTGTCGATTTTTGTTTCTTTTTGCTCTACATGTACTAAGGGGAAAACGCATATAGTGTAACACAGGATCGGATGTTACATTGACTGATAGTTGCCCCGTTGGAATTATTATGCTGGATGTGCGAAATAGTGCCATTGGTCAATAAACACCTACCCATGACCTGGTTCTGAAAAATAATCAACATTTGTCTATTATAATTGGTCCGGATATGCATATAGTTCGCATTTTGTTTTAATTTCTTACCCGCAATGCTAGAGAGCAAATATGTACTGTTTTAGTTTATAATGTACACATAAATAAAGAGCACAGGTCGACCTGTACATTTAATCATATCAAAACATCATCGGCCCGTATTGAGAAACTCGATATAATTTCAATCACTTTCGTTTATTTCCCATTCCATATCATTAAAGTCCATTTGAAAGAGTATCTGACTATTTTGTTCTGCAATATCGAAAATGTTATCGTGTTCACCGAAAGTGTGTCAAGAAAGACACTATTATCTTACAGATTAATTATAGACCAATGTTTATGCCACCTCCAATATGTAACATGAATATTTGCGGTCTGTACAGTGTACTCTGGGTCTGGATTGATTTCATTTATAGATAGTCTTTTTTTATGGGTTAGAAACTGTCCTCTTCACCGAACCACAGTTCAGAAATTTGAACCTTGTTATACAGGATCTGTTTGTAGTTTTTAATCAAGTAAAATGAACAGCGACAGCCAATATTGTTAAAAAGGAAGCATAAACCGAAACGTGACTCGATGTTATGACAGGCATTTACAAAGGTACAGTGAGTACTGAAGACAGAACGAAAACCGATCGTTGTGAAAAAACGAACAAATGCCAGCAAAAGCATTATTTGGTGTTACAAAATATTCAAACAGTTTGCAGCTACGCAATATTTACTTGAACGTAATAATAAAATGTTTTGAGACTATGATGAGGTGAATGTATTAGTTTCTTCTGTATTCAAGACATTACCAGATATCTATATTTGCATGCATACAGGTACCTTATCTTTGATGCAATCAATATATCATTTAATATATGTGGGTGGGATAGAATAATTTTAATGTATTTTTGGTATATTGGATCAGGAAGATACTTATCCTTTACCCATTAATGTTAAATGTGTAATGTTTATTGTGTGAATATATTTTAATAAAAGACAATATCCTGTAGTTCAGTTTTTTTGTCATCTCGTTCATTCTTTATATAAGACGTAACATATTAGAGATGGAATTGCCAGGAAAGAAAATCAACTCGTACATACAGAGGTCATAGACGAGCATTGTCAAATTTGATCAAGCTTTGATCAAACCTTAGAACGACCACGTCGCCTTTTTACAGCCCTATGCATATGTACAGTTGACATATTCACGCAAGTACACAGTACTTGTGTGCTCCTGAAGCCTTAATAATAACAGATGTCAACGAACTCCTGTCAACAGGAGGAAACCTTACACGGTTGTATCGTGTCCACGGTCAACAAAAACAGACTGATCAAACCCAGCTCACCCCAGAGGATAACATCTTAATCCCCCGTGCTACCACATCAACGCCTTCCGAAAGCAGACGTAGGTCTTCCACAGGAAAAAGAATCATTTGATAATGACCGATATTGACCCTTACAGTACAAAAACATCTGTGAATAACTTTTGTTGGATATTTCGGCACATTTATGGTATACTTTGCATTGTTTCGTCGGCATGACGTGCAGGGATGAACAGACATATATGACACGTCATAACCGCTTCACATTAAAAACACGCCTTCAATCAATTCTTTTTACATTTCTTAAGATTAGGTATAATAACGCTCACTTACAAGACATTACTTTCGTATTGAAACAAAATCATTGTAACGGCCCTGATAATTCAATAAAAAACGATCAGTAATCTCAATAACTTCAATAATGACGTCACACAGGAAATGACGTAACCGTTTCGGAAACGGTATTGTTTGTCTTAATCAGTGCACTATCATTGAACAACGTATGTTTGCAATAGAAGATTCATAACATTGATTACAAATGACAAAACTTACCAAGGACATATTAACTGTATAACATGTACCTATGTGATAATTTTATTGTATTCATATAATATGAACAGCAGCCAATGTGACGTCACAAAATGTAATGACGTCATGAGGTCACAGCATTAGCAGATAATGTTCCCCTTCACTGCAGTTGTTTAAATAATGGACAACAGTTCGTTCTAATTCCATATGACTTTCAATTTTAAACATTCAACTTTACAGATTGAAAATTAAAATAATCGCAAAAAACACGAAAGTAAGAAAGCACCTATAATATCTAAAAATATTGTTTTATCCAGAAAGTCAAAAAATTACTATAGTGTATCTACCCAGAATATACTTAGCAATGACATTAAGGTCGAAAGAATGAAAATCTCCGTAAATAGTTCCGAAACATATGTAAAAACACAACAAAGAGACTATAAACCCTTACGTTACACAATTTGTTTTCTACAGAGGATAATTCATTTTTAAACTAATACGTTATATTTCATGCAAAACTGTTTCAGAATTAATCAAATGTACATTTCTGTTGCAGTTCATTCATATTTGATAGTGTACTTTTGCATCAAGATGGTTTGGTTTGGTATTATATTGTTTAACGTCCTATTAACAGCTATAGTCATTTAAAGAAGTGCCTCCATGTGTGTTGTGTAAGCGTGCAATGTGTGTAAGTGTGCCGGAGACAGGGTATGTTGGTGTACTTGTCTCCTTCTAATAGCGCGGATCCAATACCGTCTTTACAGTGCTATCTCACTGAAATACCCAGCACAGTATTTCGTCCGGTCACATTATACTGACTACGGATGAACCAGTTGTTGGCATTATCCGAAATGCTGAACGTTTAGCAGGGAATAACACCTACCATTTTTAAGGACTTTGGTATGTCCCGGCCTAGGGAGAGAACCTATTGCCTTCCTTACCTAAGCGAAAGCTCAACACCAAAGTCATCAATGAGGTGTTGCCAAGCAAAGCGCTAGGACATAAAAGGAAGTTAGAAGTAGAAAGAAAGATAAAAATCCCAAATATTGCCATGGTTGCAGCAGATCTATTTTGGTCGTTTTTGTGTCCCCAATTAGAGGGCACAAAATCTAATCCATAATTTTGCAGGGTGTTTCGACATTGGTCGCCTCTTACTATACACGTAGTGGGTAACAGCAGGTGTATTCTTTTCTGGATCCCCGACCTGCAGGGGGTTGACATCAAGAGTTATATAATTGGAAATTTAGCTTAAGTTTAGCAATCTGATATGATCTACACTTTAAAGTTATCAGAATGATTTTATCTTGAACATGATGTTAAATTTTATTGTGGTATAAATTAAATTAAATTACAATTTGAAATGGGTTGCATATGAAACCATATAATATGTCCATCATATAATAGTGTATATGTAGACCAGGGATACCCTTTAGGTACATCACATCTCATAAATCTATTAAGTTAAGAAATCCAGATTGAACAATATGGGTTCCTTTTTCACTTTTCTGAACACTTGCATGTACCTAACCACTTCGTTTAGAGGACTACTTCATACTGACATTAAATTTAAAAAAATTAAATATCAAGTTAGCAGTTCATAATAAAGTGGACCAGGGGCACACATGCTTAGATGCCATGTGATTTGTTTATGGATTATTTTGACGTACAAAGCAGAATTAATTAACTGATATGAATATAATATTGCGGAATATATCTCTCATATGTAAAATATCCAAGGCATCAAGCCGTAAACATGTATTAAATATGGACATTGCAAAATGTTGTGATATATTCAAATATCATACACACATAAGGATTTTTTACTAATACATAATATATGGAACAAAACGCAACTAAGCTTTATGGAATAAAACCCCTGCTAAGCTAAATGTTGTCATAATGGCTATCGCTAAGTTTTATTCCGTAAAGAAATTGGAAACGGGACTAAACAAGTTATGAAATGCACTTGTGGCCCCGTATCCTGTGTGTTGCCTAATCATTATACGTTGTAAGGTTGGTTTGGATTTGTTTGGTTTAGTATTGTTTAACGTCCTTTCAACAGCTATGGTCAATTAAGGACGGCCTCCCCTGTTTGCAAGATGCATGCGTGTAGTGTTGCGTGTGTGTTTTGGGAGACTGCGATATGTTCGTGTTTGTCTCCTTGTGATAGCGCGGAACTGATGCCGACTTTAT
>JAUMHH010005283.1:0-11362 GCA_032359455.1 Chlamys rubida
TATAGTGAACACCCTACAATCCTGTATGCTGGTTAACCTCATGGTATAGTGAACACCCTACAATCCTGTATGCTGGTTAACCTCATGGTATAGTGAACACCCTACAATCCTGTATGCTGGTATTTATGTAACTCTTTATATAGATTTCCCCGACATATCTGTACAAACCAGCGAGACGTGAGGTTTTGGCTCGTGCGTGATGGTAGCCACAAGAATGTCGAAAAAGTGGCTCTATGACTGCCAAAAACGTTGAAAGATAAAAATGGCGTGTGATGTCGGAAGAAACGGAGATCATTTCCGCAGATGGAGAATACATTTATACGTGTTTATAGGAGGTTTCTGAATGAACATTATCCTTATTTCTAACGGTACTTAGCATATCAGCTAGAAATGTAGTTTTTGATGCAAGAAAGGTAGGTGAGTTCGATGTTTCTGACACGAAGAGCCCTCCCCCTTTCTCGTATTTACTGAAATTGATCTTAACCCCTAAAAAGTGTAAAATTACTCTTAACACCTACATGCATATAGAGGTCCAAATATAGCTGTAACACATTATGAGGTCCCTGTGAGTCTAGTTACGACCGTGCCGTATATCGTTCGTCTATTCCGTCCTTAATTCCAAAGTAAACAAACCTAAATCGCGTCGAGACTCATAGATCTATTAAACAGCCACTCCCATAAAAACAAAAGCTAAATAGTGATCTTTGACCTTTTTACCATATCCAATGACCACCAAAATCTAATCGGGAGTAAAACTAAATGGCACCATACTATTGTGTAAATATGAATTACACCTGTTGTTGGGTTTATAAGAAAGCTTGTACACAAGCGTTTTACTTGAAAAGTGGTAAAATGTGACAATTAACCTTGACCTTTGATCCATTGCTCATGCACGATGACCACCAAAATAAATCTAATCAGCTGTAGAGTTTAATCTTACATAATGTGGTGTAATTTTAACTGAATCTGTTCAGGGGTTCATGGAATATCGTCCACACAAACAAACAGCAATATCTTGCACACAAACGACTGACAAAATCACACCAACGCACCGACAAAGCGATTACAACAAAGCCCCTTCACCAAGACCCAGAGGCAACGTCATCGTGTGCTATAAATATCCAGCGAAATTGTGGCTATGCATCCCATTCCAAGAACGAAGTGTCATTTGCAAGAAGTTCTGCAATCAGACGGTCATAGTGTCCGTGCTCAACCCTCCTTTGTTACATTGTACCGCGATCTTATCTAGTCAATTTGTTACATTGTACCACGATCTTATCAAGTCAATTTGTTACATTGTACCAAGATCTTATCTAGTCAATTTGTTACATTGTACCAAGATCTTATCTAGTCAATTTGTTACATTGTACCACGATCTTATCTAGTCAATTTGTTACATTGTACCACGATCTTGTCTAGTCAATACGACACTCCTCACCAACCTGTTCCTAATCAACTGTGCAAAGACCATAATCGTTCTCTGTATATTTAAGGCTCTCAATCTCTCATCATCATATCTAGACTGAATTCGTCTTCAGTAGTTCAGAAGGTATCTACACACCCATTGCACGACGCCGTGCTCAGGACAACTTAGTGGCGACAGGGTAGAGACTTGCTGATTGGAGACAAACTTGCTGAAAGCATATAGACTACCAGGCATCTCGTGTGAACGTGGGCGAACTCAGGACGAAATTTGCAAGGACGAGACAAACAACAACCAACGTGCTCAGATCGTAGTATGAACTACATGGACGTGTGAGAGTCTCCCATAGACATGCGAGGTGGGTTCCCGAGATGCAGGCCCGATGCTCGTCAGTGCGGTAGGTCTTAAGCTGATGCTGCAGACTGCGACAAAGTATTTGCGCCAATACCCTTCGCACACACCTTACTACGTCCTATCTACGTTTTAGTTTGATATCACGATCATGCCGGGTTTTTTTTAGCATTACGTCAACAATTGGCGACATTTGCCGTACTGCAAGAACCTCCCCGTGACTCTCAATTTCTTGTTTCCACACGTCCCTAATACGAGCCCCCTGAAGATTCTCTAAGAAAATATGCCCGTTTTATCCAATCGGATGTTGTCTCAAAAATGTGAGCCCCTTATAGAACTGTGATGTTCTTTACCTTATAGAACTGTGATGTTCTGTACCTTATAGAACTGTGATGTTCTGTAAATTATGTAGATCGGACATAGAAGAAATCAAATCTCGTCTTCTGTCTGATGCAACACGTGGGACTCCTTCCGGCGTCTCATACGCACACCTCTCCATTAGGCCTTAAATGCTGCGAGAACATTAAACCCCGGCAAAAGTCATAATATGAGCTCAAGGTTCAGACTATAGATTGCGTCAACGCCTCGTCTCTTTTTGTCATTTTTCGATCGTGCAAGGATATGCCTGATGGTTTTGTTACCTAGGCCTGTGACAGATGCTTTTCGAAATTGCATCAAATGTTTTGGAACCAATGCAATGTAAGGTTACATTTGAAAATACAAATTCAAATTAGAGAACCCATCAATTGAAGGGTTTCTTACTCGTGAGATAATCACATAACATTTAATAGAATAATACGTTATCTTTGACCGTGCGTATTGTCAAGGAAGCAATTCTCCAATAGAATTTAAAAGTCAAATTTCGTGGATGTTGTATAGACTGTAAACAGTGGTGTTTGCTACTAGAGGCGGGGCTGCCAACAGCTGTTCGCGTCATGACTTTGTGAATGCAATAAGTCGTTTGTCATAACTGTTATTGCACATATGAGGTTAGGGCCCGTATTCATAAAACTATTATCATGCCAAAGCATGGATTTTAAGCTCAAACTTCTTCTAAATCATTCAACATTAAAAAAAAGTGCGGTGGAAAAATTGAAACCGGTATATGGCTAAAACTCTACACAATTGTTGATACATTTGGGGTTCTTATTAATCTATCACAGAAACAAGGAATTGGGTTTGAGCACAGAATCTGAGTTTAAGCATTAGAACGGTTTTATGAACACGGGTCCAGATGTGTTTGTCATGTAACTTCAATCAGCTGTACATGTTTGCATCATGTGACTTTAACAAGTTGTGTTTTCACCTGATCGTGCGACATGCATTAGCTATTTGTCGCAATGAGTCTTATCGGTTCTGTCTTTGTTACCAGGGACCGTAATCCGCTGTTTGTATTATGCGAGATTCAGGTTTTTCATTTTTGAGCGTGTTTAAGTATTTCAAACTCGAATCGCGAAATTACACGAATAAATAGGTCCACTAGCTAGTTTCGTTTACATTACATTCGTTAACAGATACATGTACCGTGTGTTTCCACCTACAGCAATTTTAAAAATATTGCAGAAAAATAAATAACCTTAAGACAACGGCTTTGTTTTAAAATGTATTTATTGCAAGCCGTCAAGCTAAAACTGTCATGACAATGTATAAGTTAATATTATACTCTACAATCAATTACCTCACAGATCATCTGGCACAGTACTATATAAAGTATCATACAAACGTGGCCGCTCTAGTAACCATAGTAACCGAGGATTGTCCATCCAATCCACAACGAGCAGGCCTCGTAGCCGTACATCAGATGATTTACAAACGATACGTCAGATGAAAGACAACAAAGGGAAATAATAATACAAGTTATCAATACATAATAATGTCCATTCAAAAAACAAAATAACAAAGCATATCTGTTAAACACTAACAAAACTAGGAGACAAAAATTGAACATTGCATTAACAAAACATTGGCATTCATACATCTCTTATGTACAACATGTGTGAATACTCAAATGTGTACCTGGTAACATGATATACAAGACAGAGTTCTTGAATAACAAGTTAGTGAATCGCTTAAAAAACGGTACAATGATGTTCTCCGATAGGGAAAGGTGGCAAGACGCGATTAGATCTCTTGGCCATCGTGTATATATACCG
Source organism: Chlamys rubida (assembly GCA_032359455.1). NCBI lineage: Eukaryota > Metazoa > Mollusca > Bivalvia > Pectinida > Pectinidae > Chlamys > Chlamys rubida. The sequence goes on from JAUMHH010005283.1 coordinate 3,928, forward strand.
GTATCCACTAAGACATCACTGAGTCAGGTATCTACTAGGCCGCCATTAGTGATGGCCAACCATGTAACCACGTGCTGGAACATAGAAGTAACATAGCCAATCATGTAACCACGTGCTGGAACATAGAAGTAACATAGCCAATCATGTAACCACGTGCTGGAACATAGAATAACATAGCCAATCATGTAACCACGTGCTGGAACATAGAAGTAACATACCAGAATACTGACGATAAATTAGCCGAGGAGTAGAAGCAAGGTACTCAAACATGGCATAGGTAAAATATTTTAAAGAAATGTATATTCCTATATTATATATAAGCATTGTGTGATGTGAATGGTTACTGTTCAAAAATAAAACGAATTTTGTATGTTGTGGTCTTATATTAATTGGCATAAATGTGTCAGTAATTGTTTCAATATTAGCTGCTGACTTTCATATTCAAATACTTCAAAATTCTGAACTAAACACAATGCATGCGATCATTTTATTCAGTTTTATGTATAAGGATTAACTTATGTCTTTTAGCAATTTTGAAATTCTGATTTGAAATTATAGCAGTAAAAAATAACTATAATTTAAAACTTCAATCTGTTTAAATCGGAATATATTTAGTAACAAGATTTTCATAAAGCTGAAACAGCCAACAGATACCAACATAATTCTAGTTACAGTACCAATGCAGCTGGATCTCTCTAGACTTTAACCCTTTCACCCCTATGTAACTTTAGTAGACTCTACCGTGCATTGATCTGGATGACTCCATTATGGTCTACAGTGGTGAAAGGGTTAAATTTGATAACGGAACTAAAATGTCTAGAACATTTTTTTTTTAATTCTGTAAGTTAAAAAAGAGAGTAAGTTTCCATGACTATTGAAGCTGTATATCACAATTGGAGTTAGCTTCCCAGGCTGTATTTAGTTTCCTAGCTTTTAAGAGTTGGAGTGAGTTTTCAATTCTATCAGATCTGGCGATAATTTCCAAGGGTATAAGAGTTCGGGTGAGTTTTATGACGATAATTTCCAAGGGTATAAGAGTAAGTTTTAAGGCTATCAGAGCTGTGGTGAGATGTGTGGGCTATCGAAGCTACAGAGTAAATAGCAAAACAGAAAAGAAATTGCTATTTAGCATTATAAAGGTTCCACACTTAATACATTATATAATTGTTTCTAGATCTATTATAAGGTCATACGACTCATTATATTTATATCATATCTGATACTGGAAAATGCAATTAATATATTTATTTAATTAAAAATATTTTCTTTTCTATTTGAATATTTTATATTTTTACAAGTTTTATTTTTAATAAATTTTTCTTATAAAAAAAATTGATATATTTTGTTGTGTTGCATTCCCATTTTGAAAGACTTTGGTTTACTTGAATCAGAATAATAGCATAATTGTATATTACCGAGAATACTGAGTTTCTATATAAACACACACATCCATATATACATCAAACAAACATCCATGGGCACACCGATAAACAAACTGCTCCTGTGTCAATTCAAATTCGAATACAATTGTGTTCAAGCCCAAAAAAAAAACAATTTTGGATATTTAATCAAATAAATTAATAATAAAGGTTTTTATCTTTTCTCAAGTTGAAAATATCAATTTTGAAAAATAATATGATACTTAGGTGACATATATTGGAAGTGGAGACAACTATAGTTGGTATTTTAGTGGAAGGGAGAGAACTCTAACTAACAGTTCCACCAGAGCCAGTTGTTCATGTAACGGTGTGGAGACCTTGCATTGTAAATGTGCAAAACAAACAGATTAATATTGTTTACAATGAGATATAAACTATTATTTTATTACAATGTGCAGCGGTGAGTAGGCTCAGCATACTTAAATATTGGCCCTGCATTGTTCAAAATCAAATTTGATGAGGTTTAAAAACGAAAATGATGTTAAATATTTTTTTTAATTAATTTTTAAATTCTTTTTTATTTTGAAATTATAAAACATAGAATTAGAAAAAAAATCAAAAATACTTTATATAAAAAAATTGTTGTTTTAAGTGTTGATCAGACTTTGAATGCTAGGGGCCTTTTTTTTTACCAATTAAGTGAAGTTGTGATATTGACCTCTAATACAACTATCTCATTCAGCATTTTTGTAATGCTTTAGTCTTGAAACAATGGTAGGTTTAACTACTACTGGAACCAATTAAGATTGGATTCAATCACATATACCTCAAGTAAAACGAATATATCATATGAGACCAAAACAAAATAACATCGAAAGCAACAATTACATACATATCAGTAGCATTAAGCAATATTTACACAAATTTCTATTAAAGACATAAAACTACAAACAATAGAAAATGTACACATTGAGAAAAAGGTTGAAACATTTTTTTCTGGAAAAATAAATAACTTTTATCACAAATTGTCTTCAGAATTACCTGGTCATATTTTCATTCTTCATCTTATATTATTCTCAATTCCTCCTGAAAGTATTCATACAATCTGAATGGTGAAAAAATCTTTTGATGAAAATTTATATACAAGAAATGAACATGTTGATTGATAAAAGAAATGTTTGAGCCCCAAATGTCTTAGCAAGTATGGGAGAATATTTATTGCACTTTAGAAAAATTAATGGAAATGGATATATACGGATTGTAAGATATTAATTAAATGATTAAACATAATTAGCTAACACAGCCATACCACATCGTACAAATATCACTTTTAATCACTAAAAACACACTGAACATTAATATCACTTTTAACCACCGAAAAATATGAAACATCATACGAATATCACTATAAAACACTGAAAACACTATATCATTTATGACCATTAAAAATACATCACATGTACGCACTGAAATACACTACATCACACTAATAAACATGTATACATCTAATGAAAGACACCAATAAAACAATACAGATTAATTTTGAAGATCATTGTAAACTGTTCTAGGTTTATTATCCTACTTTTTTCAATAATTTTTTTCAAACACAAAAATTGGAAAAACAGAAACCTCCAATCAAACAAAACATCTGGAATGGCAAACATTTGTATTCCTTTCTCATTAAATAATTTATCATTATAGCATATTTAAAGAATGAAGTACATGTACTTGCAGCATCCAAACATAACGTACCATGATGTTACTTTGAGGATTAAAGAATTAAAAGCTTCTCAATTTGTATTCAACTTCGCTCATTTTATACAGAATTGCCAGACCAAATACAATCTTACATATATACATATATAGAATAGGGGAAAAAATGGTCCTACAGCAATTTTTATTCAAATCAAACAGATTAACCTATCTTTAACAACACTGACTGTGTTGTCATCAAAATTTGTTTTAAAATTGGGGATGGTTGGGGGGGCGAGTGTTGGTGGTAATGTTTTTTTTAATTAAAGTACCAATGTAGCAATCAGTATGATTTTTCTATTAGCAGTATATTGTTTTTGTATTATATGTCATTTTCGTATTAAATGTCACAGATAATAAAATAGCATGTGAAGGTATTTCAGTCGTTGAAATTAATGGAATTAAAATATAATAATATTTGTAACTTTCGTTTTTAATCCTCAAAACATAGAAATGGTAACATAACATAATGAACTATCAAAAAAATTCAAGTATTAATGCAATTTCACAAAAAACACAATATCTATCTATACCATCAAAGAGAATCTCAAACTATATCTTCCATTTCAAAATATAATACTTCATATGGCAATTTTAAAAATATTGTTTCAAAAATTGATAATCTAATGTTGGCATTATTGAAATATAACAAATATTAAGTCAAGTGATTTAACTTGAACCAAATTTGGACATGCATTACAGTATATTTATTACAAATAATGTTTGAAATAACATTGGTTCTTACACTGTTCTTTTTTATTTTCTCTGAACAAATAATTTTCTTGACTCTGTCTTTTTTTAGCATATCTTCATCATGTAGATCACTATTATGTGTTTCAAGCAGCCAATGTCTGAGGGCGGTCAGGTGGCGCAGTGGAAAACACACTCGCCTTTCACCAAGGCCGCCGGGGTTCGATTCCCCGATTGGACATGAAAAGGTATTTACTTTGGGTACTCCAGTTCCTCCCACATGAAGACCCCTAGCGCGCTAATATCTGGGCCAAAAAGAGTTATTAATATAAGTTGAAAAAAAATTGTTTCATTCTTGTTGTAAAATAAAAAAAATGATTTTTCCAAGCAGCCATTGTCTACACTATTACAGGTGAACACAACTGTCATAAAGCTACAAACACACAGAGGAAATCATAGTTTACAAACGTTTACAGACTTATCTTATATGAAGTTCTCATTACATTGAAATATTCTTAAAACCTTTATCAAGATTATACTCTAAGCTAAGGACATACCATAAAATTGATGTCAGCAAGTGAATTAGTCTTATAATGAATGTAATAATGGGTTTTGTTTTTAATGAAACCATTAATGAAAAGATGACAAGAATTTGTTAAAATTTCAAATGCATAAAAGATTATAACTTTTACAAAGAGTTTTGTGATAAACACATTTCTTTTAAATGTGTTTTTTTTCAATCTTACATGATTTATGCATTCAAACACATTAAAACACACTTAACATATATATAAAAACATGATATGGCTTTTTGTATCACTTCTCCAGTGACCTGTTTGTTTAATCACAGATGTTCTGACTTACTCATTGTGTCGTGTCAGTAAAATAAATTTTGGATACAATATCTCTAGTAGAAAGTTCTATAAACTACTTATAATTAAGACTTAATTATAATGTTTGTATGTACAGTGTTCACTCTGTAAACTAAACAAACTGATACCACAACATTTTACTAATTTGTACTTGCATTATCATTGTTGGAACCAAATTCATTAGCCAGTTTAGACAAAAATCTTGATTGAACAGAGTCAGTTTTAGACAAAGTGTACTGTATTTGAAATCCAAAAATTAGAAATGCCAGAATGAAACACCAAATAACATAGAATTAAAAAAATAAACTTTACAAAGTAAGTGATAAAGGATTTTGCTTAAACATAGCACTATGTTTTAAAGTACACGTATAACTGTACCAACACATTATACTCTAGCAGTGCAATAGTTAAAATTCAGCACTAACATTTCATGGCAGTTTTGAGAGTTATGTCCCCTTTCCCACAAACTCTCTTATAATGACTACATAACATTTGTTTTACATACTGAAATAATAATATTTTGCCTCCTTTATAGCAAAAAGATGTATTTTACCTGAGAATTTCATGAGTACGAGATCGGTACCTACCAACTGTTATGTTAATCCCAAATCCTCACTCACATCATATACATAGAGTTATCACAGACTCTCACTGCTCCACAGAACAAGACGTACGTACGCCAGCACTACATCACACACACCTAGGCCAACACTTCTACAGGAGGTCAGGATCAGCACTAAATCACACACACTTAGGCCAACACTTCTACAGAAAGTCAGGATCAGCACTAAATCACACACACTTAGGCCAACACTTCTACAGAAAGTCAGGATAAAGAATTCGTGAAACATCTTAACAAGGATTTTTCCTTAAAACTTAAATCTCCTGATAGGCACAGCATTGCTTAAGTCAAGAAAAAACAGTTATTATGTAAATGAAGTTACGTTGGTGAAATAAGGACACTGTCTACCTAGCTAACCAAAAACAAACAGTAATCTAACATCAATATATAATGAAGTTATGAGACAGGTAGTGGGCTTTCTCACAGGAGAAAAGTGTTTGGAATCAAAAATTAAATAAATCATGGATGATCTATTAATTTCTGTTGTTCTGTGAGATTTTGTAAAATATTATTCACTTCCTTTTTTGCCTACCGGTATATGATTGCTGATTGTCATGTGATCAATCATGTGCTAAACTCTAAAGGACATTTATTATGAGATGTGATATAAAAGCTGTTACCATGACAACACTTGTACCTAAGACAGTGGATGCCATGACAACAGAACAGATGTAAGTAAAATATAAGATGTTTCCTATCCATTATGATACCTTCATGTTTGGATGTTTGAATTTAGTTTTACAGATATTTTGATAAGTTGTTCAAACAGAACTGATTAATCATTATAACAAGCAAAGATCTCGATCCATGTTTCTCAATCACTGATGCAAAATGAGACAGGCAACATTGGTTACAAAAACCATACAATAGTAGTATTTTACTGGTTTCCAGAATCTAGCGGTTTCAGGTTAATAAACCATTCACATATAAACCTTACTACAACTACCAGACTCTATGTTTTCTTGATCCCAAAATTCGTGGAATCAACAAATTAAAATAAAATATCAGTCTGCATTGGAACACTGTCAACAAAACACAATATATGGAGCTGATTTGACATGACACACTCACACTCGGCCAGGAAACATCATTGATGACTTTATAGAGTTAGGTACTTTTGCACACGTTCAGTTATAGATACCTCTACAAAACTAGCTTACACATTGTTATATGAAGTTAGACACATAGTTAGCCACACTGACAATGTGTGGGGCATCTTACAACGACATACAAGACAAGCCTACACAATGGGTGACAAGGTCACACCAATGTGACATGGTCCACAGTAAAGGTCGAGGTTGTGACATCAGGGTTTCACAAGGTCACCAGTCAAGGTCACTTCAGTCCTTGCTTTCTTATGCTGGAATATATCTTGCCTTGGACAGTACATCATGATTATAGCCATGATGCCACAAATCTTGAAAAAAAATCAAACGTGGCCAGTGCTACAAGCGTCATCAGGTCAAGACCAACGAAGCATGAATCTGTCTCTAAGGTCCTCATTTCTAACTGACCTTACTCCAAGGTCACTAAAGACCTTATTACGAAGGTCATCCTTTTAAAATATCCTCCACATGTCATCCAAGTCTTCCACAGCTCGACAAAACATTATATATAAAGTGACTTTCCTAGAGGACTCCAGTTCTGTGTGAGCCTATGTGTTGGTCCTATTAGCACAAGTTGTAGAATAATGAGGCCAGTGCATGATCAGGGGGGAATTCCTTACACACAGGTCCAATCTCCCCCCATCACAAGAGAGAAGGGAGGTAACCCTCCCTCATGTCTATCAGTCCCATCCATTGTCCTTGATCATATGTGCCAGCTCTATGATAAACTTTCCCTCCTTGTACTTCTGACTAGATTCAAATGCATGTTCCTGTAAGAGAAAAAGTCATCAACTTTATATACAAGTGCCTTTTGAAAAGACTTGATGAACGATATTTACCAATACATGTAGTACAAATTTATGTGTTAACCCTTTCACCACTGTAGACCATACTGGACTCATCCAGATCAATGTATGGTTGAGTCTACTAAAGTTACCTAGGGGTGAGAGGGTTAAGGTAAAGGGTACCATTGAGACAATTTTAATTTCATAGAAGAGTTCCATTCCGAGATAT